>BQNB010022416.1:12314-63031 GCA_026074375.1 Tanacetum coccineum | reverse complement strand
TAAGCAATTGATGTTCTTCTAAATATATGAAAAAACTATGCCAAATAGCATACCTCGTTCGAGCTGTATCTACAAGTTATAACAAAATTTAACCACAAGTCAAAATTACTTTCACAAAAGCGTAACAATAACATCAATTGCAGATTCAATTGTACACATATACTTATAAATACACCTACATTCTATATTATATATTTCAAGCTCGTTACTATACTTGACAAAAACTCGTTTGCAGCATTAGCCCTGACTATTAAAGCATAACACCTGCTATCCAATTTGTTAACCAGTAACAACCTGAACAACCACAAAATATGATACGAAACCTTCTTGTGATACGAAACCTTGAATTACGAAACCAAAACCAAGCTTTTTATACGAAACCTCTTGATTACGAAACCACAACGATTACAAAAGCTTCCACAGTTATACGAAAAAAAGGTTACCGAAAACTCAATTATACGAAACCTCCTTTCGTAAATCCCAGATTTCCTCTACTTTCGTACTAAACAAGAAACCCCAACATTTGTAAATTCTTAGCTACGAGACCTAAAGAAATCTTACAAATTTGTTCTTAAACATTTTACAAACGGTAATCTCAACGTTATCTTTTCAAATTAGCAAGATTCTATGTTACGAAAGCTAGATTTATCATTACGAAAGTAATTCGATGTTACGAAAGATAGAAAATGACTTACGTATGACAGTTTACAAAAGAATTCTACCTTACGAAAGCTTAAAATGTTCTACGAAAGTACTTTTCCCACCTAAAAACCGTTAGTGAAACCTATTTCTTGCTTACGAAATTAATCAAATTCATTTTTTTGATCAATTCTAATCCAAAAAGATGTAATTTCCATATTTTATGTATTAATTCTACAATTTGATTGTTACGAAAGCTAATATGTTGCGTTTTAAGATCAAAAACACACTAATCATAAAATTAGACCATACAAAACCATACGAAACCTCTAATTCATCCATACGAAAGCTTGAATGATCAAATTTCTTGTTGCAATTAGGCCCTCGGATTTGATACAAATACACTCTATCTCCTGGCGTTAGATACCACTTGTGAGGAATCTTGATTCCCAATCTCGGGAGGTCGGGGCAACTCAAAATATGAATAAGCCATTATTAGATAGAAAGAGAACTTTTATTGAATGATTAATGAATTTGTTGCAAATGAGAGGATCACCCTTCTAAGGAAGCTTAAAAGGGTTTATATAGAAAGTAATGTAAATTCCATAATGTCACCACATTTATCGTTTCTAACAATTACTTGTGAGGGATATTGATTCACGATCTCGGGAGGTCGGGGCAACTCAAAATATAAATAAGCCATTATTAGATAGAAAGAGAATTGTTATTAAATGATTAATGAATTTGTTACAAATGAGAGGATCACCCTTCTAAGGAAGCTTAGAATGGTTTATATAGCTCTTACACATGTCAACTTTAGCCTAATTACAATTCTAGTCGTTGTCTTTTGGGCTATATAAAAACTAATGTAAATTCCATAATGTCACCACATTTATCGTTTCTAACAATCTTCCCCCAATGTGACGGCATATGAATTAATACAAATGCTCTATCTTGAATCTTTTCATTACTTGCAGACGATACAATGTAATTTGTATAAACTAAGTTAGCTTCCCCCGAGTTCATATTGCATGTCTTCTCACAGCTTTCTTAATCTACTCCTTTTTGTCGAAGTTTCTGAATCAGTTTCCCCCCAAATAAACATCCGTATTGTAAGCAGATTCTGAAACTATGATGTAGCTTCATAGAAGAAGTAGAAGTAGAACAGTAGAAGTAGAAGTAGAGGATCAGAGAAGTAGAAGAAGTAAAAGAAGTAGAAGAAGAAGACAACAACAACAAACTCTACTTCTGTTTTGATGAATATCCGTTCAAGGGAACATGCAAGGAATCAGTAACATCTTCTCACATATGCACATACTTCACACACTAACCATCATAGGTTGAAAGCATACAATCCATCTCCATAAGATAGAAGCGGAATTGAAGATAAGAAAGAAAGAAATGAAGGTGAGATAAGTACATAATACTTCCCCCTCATTAATGCAATGTATCGAATATTTCTTTTTCTTCTCACTGATTGCATTCGATGACCATCAAAAAATCATAATCTGTGTACACCCGAATATTCGATAGAACAACCATGTGTGAAGTATCATAAATTCGGTTAAGCATAAGAATCAACTGTCGATAAGGAACCTCTATTTATCTCTTCTCTGACTATTTCAATTCCAACTTTGCATTCTGTCGGCTCTTTGTAATAACCACTGATGGAGAAAACTCTATATGACAAACCCGATACTAAAGCAACATCCCCCAGAGTTGTGACTTAAGTTTGTACAATCCGTTGGAAGAAGAATCTCTAGCTATTTTGTGGGTAGAGAGAGAAAGAATCACAAAAATAAATAGTCTTCGTCACAATCCGTATATGCTCGAACAAGTCATCTTCGTTGAAGAGGTAGAAAGAACCGAAGATGAAATAAGTACACTTCCCCGTGAAATACGACTTCAAACCTGAATAATTAATAATGAATCAACCCCGTAGTCATTTCTTGCGGTTAAATCCCGAGACTAGCCTTTTAAACATTTTTCGTGAATCTTTGATAAGGATCGTTTTAAGCGAAACGTGATGTTTTGTGTTCTTTCTTTTTTTGTATAACAATCCAATCTGTTTATTAAACTTTGTAGTCCAATCCATAACATTTAAGATGAAGTCCAGTCCATGTTCCATATTCAGCCCAATTATTTGGTGTGTTATGTCTAGCCCAAATAGTTATTCTGATAAAAGTCCATTTCCAATTACAAACGCGGCCCAAGATAATAATTGATGCACCCATTTAAACGTTGCAAATTAGATAGAGAGCCCAACGTGTATTACCAAATAAGTATTAAACCCTATCCCTCTTTTTCATTTACATGCGCAGTCATTTGAAGAGTCTACACACATCTCTTCACCTAAACTCGCTACTCCATCTCTTCTTCACATTCAAAACACATTTACTCTGCCTTTTTTCTTTGTAAATCATACCAAATCTCAACACAACCTTATCATTTCTATCGAAAATAAAACAACCATAGTCACACAACTGTACTTCAATATTTCATACTCGATTCGCAAACAACACACGACTAAAGAACCAAGATGTGTTATTTCTTCAAGATCTTGTTAACAAGATCTCAGGTAGGTATCATGTTGTTTGTTTTGTCGTGTCTTGGTTCAAGATCAATGATGATACCCGTTGTCGTATTTTTAATCTTTCAAAGATTATAGCAGTTTGTATGTAACACGAATGAAACAGAGAGATCTCATTGTTGTTTTGTTTAAATTTAGTTTCTACTTGTGTTTGTTTCATGGTGTTGGGTTATGATTTGAGTTTGAGGAGGATGATGGGTTAGGATAGAAATGGGTTCGATTGTTGTTGATGTTGTTTCGTTGTGGTGTGTTCAAGATTTGGTGGTAATGGAGATGGAGAATGAATTTGTTTGAAGATGATGGGTTATGTTGGTTTTGTTGATGTTATTTGGTTCGGTCTGTTTTGAGTTAAACCAGAACCGAGTTAACTAAGTTAAAATCAAGTTGACTCGTGTTTCTTTCACCCGCCGAAACCAAAATCCATGGTACGAAACCTCATACTCATATACGAAACCGAAACCCAATTACAAAACCTCTTCATCATAATCTACGAAACCACTTACGTAACCATAACCACCATATGAAACCAAAAACATTCCATACGAAACCATACATCAAACTTCTTACGAAAGATCCATATGAAACCTCAACCGTAACCATTTTCTGATACCTACATATGAAACCACTTTCCGAAACCACTTTTCCAAAACCGTTTGAACAAAACCAAAACCTATTTTATGAAACCACGTGTACGTAATCTTTCACAAAACCAAGCTTACGTTCAGTAACCGTTTCCGAAACCATCTTTCGTATTTCCCTTTTGTGGCTCACTTTCATAAGTATGTCGAGAACGGTTTTCGAAACATCTCATGAAACTGTTTTGTGGTAACTGGTTACGAAACCTATGTTTTTGCCTCTGTAACCACTTTTAAATCATGTGATAAGAAAAATAATAATTTGTAGCAATAGTTGTACGTTCCTTTCGGAAATACGATTTTGAGAGGTTACTGTTGTTATGATTGGACTGTTATGGACATTATGGACTTATTTTGGACTCAAGTAAGTCATATGAAAGAAAAACTTCATACAAAACCTCATATAAGCTTTACGAAACCATAAAAAACATATCGAATAAGCACGAACACATCACGAATCACCTTTGCAGCTCTGATACCACTTGTTATATGCGATATTTGCTAAGTAGAATCATACGAAAGTGAACAAGAATAGAGGAGGGGAGCTAGAGAGTGTTTTCATCATTTTCTAAATTTCATTTCCAAAGGGAAAAAGGGAAATGGCAAGGAGAAGTGAGTTTTACAAATACAAGACATAGATATATACTCCTACAAATGAGTATATATACTTATTACTAAAACTATCCTATTTTCCCTACATTTAGTCAAACTTTGACTTTACTACATCATAAACTCTAGTAAAACTATAAACTAAACTAAGAAAACTGTAAACTATACTAAGACCAATTCATAATAATAATTAACACTTTTATCGTTTCTAACAATCTCCCCCTAAGGGTTGATTATTACAGACGCTTCATCGTCGGTAGAATTGGTCTTCCAGTCACAAAAGATTCTTTTTCCTTCAAAAATATTTTTCGCCATTTCAAAATATCTTTTCGCTATGTTTCTCCCCCTTTAGAAGGATCAGAATCTTTATGTTGGTCATCATGATACGCGAAAAGTTATGGCTTTTCAAACTTGGTTTTCAAAATTTCCCATATTTATAGATCAGCTGCTTGATCTTGAGGCTTGTCTTTCATAGTCAGATATAGTTGTTGTTGAAGATCAGCAGATGATGTGTTGACGAAACAGTTCTTCAATCATCTTTGGTCCATGAGCTTCAAATTCTTTAGATACCATACCAGATATGTCAACAGGAGAAATTTCTCTATCCTAGTCAACTACGGGCTTTCCAGACGAGGGCATCTCCTTTATTGATTATTTCACTTCCTTTTTGTAACTGTTAGCTTAGGAACAATTGTGTTGCAGTGCTCTATAACTTCCTTAATCTTTTTAAGAAATAATTCTTTAGTGATGAACTTGTTCTTGATATGATAATGAATCAATCATCTTTGCCTGCTCATTCCTGCAATACTTCCTGGTAAATTTCTTGCTTTATGAGTGAAAGATTTCTTCTTTTGTTTTAGCTTAGAGAGAATCTTGGATGTTGTTGCAGTTGTTGGTGACACATCTGCAGTTAATTCCTCTGAAATTGTTTTATCTAAAGCTGAAACATTCCTAGGGGATCTAATGGGTGAAGGAATTAGTGTTTGCTTTTGCTCTTTCCTAATCTCTTGACTACGTGACATATTAACCTCTTTCTCCTTCACAACTTCGTCAAGCAACTTATCACTAGTATCATCAACATTTGTTTCTTTCTCAATCTCCACCACTACCTTTTTCTTTTACAACCTCTTCATATTTCTTTTGTTTCACTAAGAGTTCCTTACCATCATCATCAATATTCTCTAGTTTTTCCTTATGACTCCCGGGCTCTATCTTACAACCGGTATCATCAACATCATCATTGAACACACAATCAGCGAATGCACTTGCATACGATTCTTCACCTTCTTCACCTTCGACTATTCTTTCAATCTCCTCCTCGTCCAGTTTTTCTTGAACTTTGGCAATATTTTCTCTAGCTTCAGAAGAGTTAAACTTAGAAGAGTTGCTTTAGCTATTGCATCTCTTTCTCGATCATCTCCATGTGTTAGAATAGATGGTGTACTTTGTTTCTTCCTTTTAATAGTAATTATCCTTAAACTAGATTCTCCAGCAGTCTACTTCCTCTTCTTCGTCTCCTGAGGACAAGCAAAAACGGTAGGTGTCCTAGGGGCTCTAGGTGTATTCCTATTCGTTCCTTGGGTAGAAATAACCGGTTGCGGTTGATTCATTAAGAACAATACCTCATAAACACCGTATCATACTCCTTAAAATCATCCGTCTCTCTAATCTCCATAGTTAAGAGAGCATCCGAAATCAGCATCCCTCGAACTAAGACATTCCCCATTGTATATACACTAACCAATAAAACATCATCTTTGATATAATGATAGTCCTCTCCAAGCCTTTTGGGAATGTTAGGGAATTTCTTCATCAGATCAGCACACATTGTTCATAAAATCCCACCAAAGAAGAGCAGCATAATCAACATTGTTTGGTTAACCAAACATGAAACAATTTAAAGAAAGTTGATCTTGGTTTGTTCATGGCCAGATGTTCTTGGTAGTTAGGCACCAAAAAAAAATTGAACACCTTAAAACTTAGTTTGCCACGGTTACGCCAGAAATCTTGGTATAGAAAGCACTAAAACTTTGTCAACAACACATTGATAACCAATTCTGTTCATGAATGCTTCAATAGTATGGATGTTGGTTGGTGAGACAAATGGATTCTTAGGAGTTTCCACTGGTAAATGAAGAGTATCTCTAAACATATCCGCAGTGTATGTGAATTTTTGAGTATCCAGCATGAACTTGATTGTGTCCTCAGTGTCTGGTACCTTGCTCACCGTCCTCCAGAATTGTTGTAGGTACATAGCAGGGACATCAGCAGTTGCAGTTAATGCATGACTAAGACAATGATCAAGTAGTATCAGCCCAACTATCTTGCATTCAGGAGAGCAAGGAATACTCTGCAACACTGCATAATTGTTGCATCTCCTATTAGTTTGTATTGTGGAACAAGTTGACTGCTGAAGCACGTGTTGAGCATAAGTGGAATACTGTATGATGACATGAAATGATTAGTGAGATGAGATATAGTTTGAAATTTGCACATATTTGACATGTTTTGTCTCTTTCCACTCTGTCTATTTTTTATGCTCTGGCATTTCTTTTCGAGCATATTCTGATCATTTTCTTTCTCATGTGCCTATTCTTGCTTTTTCGGGCACATGCCATACGCTTTATTCTTTTAAATTCATTTTGTATGCTCTGGCATTTCTTTTTCGAGCATACTTTGATTTGCTTTTTCACGTATGGATTTTATCTCTCTTTCTGTTTGTTTTTCCTCACCAAATTTTTTTTAACAATAATAAAGAGATACTCTGATTTGTTTAACAACTTTTGACTTTTTAAGAAATCCAAGAGTATAACTTTGTATTCTTTAAAACCTTTTGTGAAAGAGTACCACTTGCTGACACAAAAATACAACTTTTTGATTTAGAATTTGAGATAACTTTTCCAAAGCAAGTTTTTCAAAGATTCCTTGAAAACATTGATTACATAACCAATCTATTGAAACATAAAAGGGATGGTCACTAAGCCACTCACTCCTCATTCTGTTCATTGCAGAAAATGGTCGAAACCGGACATGACTTAGACCATTTATCCAATTATGTTAAAAAGATAGTCATAAATCATTTTATGAATGGATTTTAGACCCAATCTTTTCAAAACTGAACTTTTTCTTTTGGTGATCATGAAAACATTTATGAACAAAATAAAGACAGTTGAAGCTTCTTTTTTTAATTTGCCATCATAGGTTCCTTTTTATAATAGAAAGCATTGATCACTTTTGACAGAAAAAATTTGTAAAACACAATCATGATCATATATACATATCTAGATGGGTCAGCAATAGCTTCACTCTTATCTTGTAAATTCAGGAAATGTCGTAACCGGACACAATCTTCACCATTTTGTTCTATTTACTCGATATAAAATATGATTTGGAAACAAAATTTATCATTTTAATTTCGTAGGATGCCTTTTTAACATTGAAACCCCTTTTTTTGAGATTCGGATAAAACAAATTTATTCCATTTTTCCTTTAAACGAAACCTAAAATTTCAATTCATTAATCCTTACGAAACCCATAATTAAGCCCAAAACATTATTTACAAAACCCATTGGCCCAATACTGTTCACGACATCGAAACCTGTGAACATTTTACTTTCGTAAACTTTGATTTGCCAAAAGAATATGATAAGCTTAATAATCCTGCTTATTTCAACATCTTATTTATCATCTTTCATCTTTTAAGCTTATTTTACAAATTTTCAAAGTTGCGAAACTTGTCTTAGTTACGAAACCAATGATTACAGTCCGTAAATTGGTATTTCTAGTGATCAATCACTTCCAATCAAATTAACAATCACATATTAGCATTTTGCCTCAATTAATTTCATTTTCTAAGTAACTTTCAAATTTACAAAACCCTAGATCTGACCGAAACCTATGTAATCAATTAAATATAACAATTAATGGCAAAAAGATTACAAAAAGGACTCGATTCTTACGTTTTCAAGCACAAAAGTCCAATAAATCGATTTGGATCGAATGTTCTTTGATACGAAAGCTCAAATGACCTAGAGAGATTACGAAACCCAATTTTTTTGATTTTACAAAAGTGATAAAGTTTTAGTACGCAACTGTGCCTTTTATATCTCCGAAAATAACTTTTACATTTTGGAAAATTTAGTCCCTCAAGTTTCTTACGTAAGCTATTAAAACCCTATGAAAGTCACTTTTGCATATTGACAGTTTTAGTCCCTTAAGTTTCTTTCGTAAGCCTTTTAAACCCTACGAAAGCTACTTTCCAACTTTGTCATTTTCAGTCCCTTGAGTTCCTTTCGTAAGCCACAATCAATCTTACGAAAGTTATTAATTTTCATTTTTCACCTTTGAATTTCAAAAATTACTTTCGTATCCCTTTTTTCAAAAAAAATCATAACTCCCCCTTGAAGTTAAACCACTTTTACAAAAATAATCCTTTTGATTTAATTTCTCCAATTAAGTTCCTGTTTTTACTGAAAAATTTCATAACTCCCCCTCGAACAGTTATTCACTTTTGAAATATTCTTTCTTACAAAGTTTGTTCGAAATGAAGTTAATTTTGCTTTTATGCACACAATTTCATTTTCTGATGATGATGTATCCTGAAAAATTTTATAACTCCCCCTCAACAGAATATCTAATTAAGAACTTGTTGAGTGATAGTTAATTTTGCAGTTTTGAACATTTTGTTATGAGAAGATTTTGAAAAATTTCAAGAAATTTCATAATTCCCCCTCGAATAAATATCTAATTAAAGAACTTATTGAAGAGATTGTTAATTTTTACAATTTTGCACACTTGAAAAAATTCACAAGAAGATGATTTTTGAAGAAATCTTTTGTTTTTGAATTGAATTGGATTTGCAAAACACACTTTTAGCAGGGAAAAAACATTTTGATGATTTTCTCCCCCTCAGTCTTATAATACAATTATTTTGCATTTAAAGAACCATATTTTTGAAAAATTTAGTATCATAAGACTGATTTGAACGTGGAAAATATGTGTTTAAATCCTTAAGTTAAAAATATTATTATTATTATAATTTTTTTTTAAAAATTTCAATTTTTTGTTTTGTTTTTTAAATGTATTTACAAATGTTTTTGATGTATGATCTTTCATTCAAGAAGACAACTTTGCGAGACGTTCCAACTGAGTTGGAGTCATACATCACATACCAATCTTGTGAACTAGAAACTCAAACCTTTCCTTCGGAAGGGCTTTTGTGAATAAATCAGCAAGATGGTATTCCGTCCCGACAAAGTATAATTCAATTTTACCATTCTCAACATGCTCTTTGATAAAAATGAACAACGATTTAATGTGTTTTGTTCTGAAAATGTTTTGTACGGGATTGCAAGATATGGCAATTGCACTTTTTGAGTCATAATAGATCGGAATCTTGTAGTAATGAAATCCATAGTCCATCAGTTGCGTTCGCATCCAGATAACTTGAGCACAACAAGATGACAAGGATACATACTCAGCTTCCGCAGATGACATAGCTGTACAATCTTGCTTTTTCGACGACCAGCTGACTAACTTATCTCGAAGAAATTGAATGCCTCCGGATGTGCTTTTGCAATCATCATTACACCCTGCATGGTCTGCATATGCATATGCAATTAGCTCAAACCCAAAATCCTTCAAGTAACATAGACCCATGTTAATGGATTGTCTAAGGTAACAAAAGATCCTTTTGACCTCTTTGAGGTGTTTTTCAGTTGGGCGTGCCTGAATCGCAAAGGCAATATCTGGTCTACTAGCAGGAAGATACATTAGTCCCCCAATCATACTATGATATTTTGTTTGATCTACTGGGGTACCCTGTAAATCTGCATCTAGTTTAGTAGTAGCCATTGGTGTGCTAACAGTATCACATTTTTCCATCCCGTGTTTCTTAAGAATATCCATAGTATATTGCGATTGACATATAAAGATATCCTGGGGAGATTGATGAACCTGAAGTCCAAGAAAGAACTTCATTTCGCTAATCATTAACATTTCAAAATTATCTTTCATGAGTTTTTCAAATCTTTTTGCAAAAACTCGTTTAGTTGACCCAAAAATTATGTCATCGACATATATTTGAACTAACAAAATGGCATCCCCGTGTCTTCTTGTAAACAATGTTGGATCGACAATACCTTTTGTAAAATGGTGTTTGATTAGAAACGAGGAAAGCTTGTCATACCATGCTCTCGGGGCTTGTTTGAGACCATATAGAGTTTTCTTAAGACGATAAACGTGATTTGGAAAGTCTGGATCTACAAAACCATCAGGTTGTTGAACAAAAACCTCTTATTTTAGTGGACCATTCAGGAATGTTTTTTTCACTTCCATCTGGAAAATTAGAAAGTTCGTGTGAGCTGCATATGCCACAAAGATTCTGACAGCTTCAAGTCTTACGACTGGTGCAAACGATTCCTCGAAATCTATTCCCTCTTCTTGACCATATCCTTTGGCAACTAAACGAGACTTATTCCGAATAACTGTGTTTTCCGCATCAGTTTTATTTTTCCAAATCCATTTGACTTTGATTATGTTTCTGCCAACAGGACATTCGACAAGTTCCCAAACATTAAGGCGTTTGAACTGGTTAAGCTCATCTTGCATTGATTCAATCCGGTTGTGATCAAGCATAGCTTCCTTGATATTTTTCGGTTCAATCGTACTCACTGTAAGTGCATACATACAAACTTCTGCATCAGTTTGAAGTCTTTTCCTTGTCATAACTTGGCTTTTAGATCACCAATCATGTGTTCGAAGTGGAGTGATCTCTTAGTCCATCTATCATTGAGCGTTGTTGTTGGATGAAATAGATGTCATATTTTGATGGATCCAGATATGTTGAAGAAGAATCAACAACATCAAAAACAGGAGTATTGTGGTGCATTAGAAACGTATTTCCATTAAAAATCTTGCAACGCCTACGTGAAAAAATTTCATCCAACATCATTCAAGACGGAGAGTTTGGTTAGTAACAACTTTGTTCTTCCGAGATAGACAGCTATTGGATGAAGCATCATTCTGGTCAACGACGATTGACGATGATGAAGAAGTGTGGTCATTATCAAGAGTATTTGCAGTAGAATTATCAGACACTTCTTTTGAGCTCGATACATAGTATTCTTCATATATAGGACCAAACAAATTATCCAAGTTTGATGATGAAGGTACGGATTGTAAATCTTCCGATGAATCATTGAAATTCGCGCAGTTCAGTCTGGGTTCTAAATTGTTGCATTCAGAAGCCATTGTCGTGAGTTCATCAAACTTGACATGGATCGTTTCCATTATCTTTTTAGTTCGGCGGTTATAGATACGAAATCCACGTGATGACTTAGAGTATCCAACAAAAATACCATTATCAGCCTTCGGTTTCATCTTCCCAAGATCATCACGATCATTTGTTGGATAGCAAAGAGATCCAAACACATGAAAGTATTGAACATTGGGTTTTCTACCACGAATCAACTCTTACGGAGTTTTATTATGCTGGGTGTGTATAATAGAGTGATTCTGAGTAAAGCAAGCAGTAGCAATAGCTTCGGCCCACAGAAATTCTGGTGCTTTAGAAAAGATAAGCATTGTTCTAGCAGCCTCGACGAGTGTTCGATTACGTCATTCAACTACACCATTTTTTTGAGGCGTTCGAGCAATTGAAGTTTTATGAACAATGCCTAACTTTGTATAAAATGTCCTTAATTTATCGTTTTTGAATTCGGTTCCATTATCAATTCGAATTGTCAAAATTAAAGCCTTTAGATTCCTTTGAACTTGAGTAACAAAATCGATAATCATATCTGGAACCTCATCCTTGGTGCGAAGAAAATATACCTATGTGTACCGAGAATAGTCATCAACAATCACGAGAATATATTTCTAGCCATTGATTCATGCGACCTCATTGCCCACAAAATCATATGAAGTCATTCGAGTTTGGATTCAGTGCTTGGAACCAACTTAGGTGGAAGTGAATCTTTCTTGCTTTTACCCTATTCACATGCCGAACATAAATGGTTTTTGCGGTACTTAAATTTCGGAAGCCCATCAACTAGATCGTGTAAAGTGAGTTGGTTAATGGTGCCAAAATTTAAATGAGACAACCGGCGATTCCATAACCAAGATTTTGTTGATGTGGCTCTGGACATTAAGCACAATGGAGAAGAAGTCGCAATCTCAGAAATAGAGATAGTATAAAGATTTGAATCTCGAGAACCCGTAAGTAAATCATCTCCTTCTAAATTCCGAACATAACACATGTTTGATCGAAAGGCTACTTCTAAATCTCCATCACAGAATTATCCAACCAAAAACAGATTGTGCCCAAGGCCTTCAACATAATAGACATGACAAATAGTAAGATTGCCTTGAACATAATCTCCATAGCCTATGATTGCAGTGAAATGATCATTCCCAAAGCGGACTATTCCCATGAATTTCTCAACGAAATTTCTTAGCAGTTGAAGATTGCCAGTCATATGCTTTGAGTATCCGCTATCAACAATCCACAGTACAAGCTGGATCACCTGCATTACATGAAACAAATGCAGATGGAAGAGTGGACGGTTTGGCTACCCATTTGTTAGTGGTAACCGGTGTGTTAGTCTTAATGTAACATGGTTCTACCTATAACACGATTAGATTAGGATTTCGCAGTTTTGCTTTTGGGTGTCCAACTAAAACCTTGTTGATATTCAAACCACTTTTGCCATTTTCTGCTTGTTTCTATTTTATTGTTCATGTAACTGCTAAGTATCCTACTTTGACTAGATTTCTAAGATAGTGGCGACACATTCGAGACCTTATTTGTTGCTGTTGGGGTTTTAGCAACACTGAATTTAGATTTTGCAACTACAGATGTAGCTCCTAAACTCTTAGATGTTGCTGCTATGATGGAAGTGATAAAGGCACTCCTGTAACACAGATTTATCCTAGTCAAAGCAATTAAGTGCAACAACTTTTTCATAGAATGCAAAAATATACATCAAGAACCACAAGCAAATACACACAAATTCAAACCATCGTTTTTAACAAGCATATACAGTCTTAGAACATTTAATACATGCCAATGGTTATGACAAACCTTCGAAGGTTTTTTGTTTCACATTTTATTAAAATCTAAGCAACCCATTTATTTTTGTCTTCAAAGTATATGTAGTGAGCTCTTAGTGTTCTTCAAGACATTATTCTTTGATTTATTGTCCTTAGACTTGGGTCTTCTAACACGATTTGAACTTTCTACACCTGTGGAATTGAAAACATTTGTGTTAGCCTTAGAATCCGATGTTTTGTGTTTTCCTGATTGATCTAATACATTCCTCTTGCAATTACATTCGCATTATGTTGTTGTTTTTTCTCAATTGTGGGAATAGACTGTGAAGTGACTGGATTTGACCTATCTGAAGTAACCTTAGTGTTTGACACGTTCTTAGCCTTTATTGCTAGATTTTTGTTCAACGGTGTTACACAAAGAAGTTGTCCTAAGGTCTCAAATTTGTCAAACTTAGTATTCACATGCTTCCCTTTGTGAATCGTTTGAAGCTTACTCTTAAGCTCAGAAATTATCATCAAAAGATTTTGATTTTGAGCACGAACATCAGCATAAGCATATGTCTTTTGAGTGACATCTTTAAACATTTCATTAATTTCATTTTAATGTTGATCCTGTGTTGCTTTGATTGAGTTAAAAAGCTTTTGAAATTCAAGTTTAATATTTTCTCGTTCTTGAACAGTAGACTCAACTTGTTGTTTTAGCAACACGTTCTCATCATGCAATGTTGAAAGCTTTGCTTTCCAAGAGACATCACAAGCCATTTTCTCTTTTTGATGTTGCAATTCGAGTTCAAATTCAATACATTGAGCTTGTTGAACTTGAAAATCGTTTTACAAGAATTGAATTCTTTTGAGCAAATTGGCTTGGCTATCTCTAGATCATTTTTCTGTTCTTCAACAGAAATCAACACACAATCTTGAATTTTTTGAGTCAAGGATACTTCCAAAAGTCAATCGATTTCGCTTTGAAAAATATTATCTTTTGGTGATTTTTTTCTCAACTTTCTGTTCCATTCCTGTACTTCTTCAATAAGTTCGTGTTGAAGTTCTTTCAAAGTCTTTGTCAAAGATTCTGACATCGAAATTACATCAGTTTTTTAAAACTCTCTTAAAGAATTTTGAGTGTCAGACATCCATCTCCTTTTTCTTTCTTCTAAAAGAGTGACATCAATTCGATCCCTTAATGTCATGATTGCTACATCCATTTTTTCAATTTTTTTAACAATTTACTCTCTTTTGGCATTTTTAGAATTTGTAAATCCGACATGGCTTCTTTTGACTCAAAACATTCATTAGAAGTAGAAGGAATTGAAAAATATGTTTGTTCAACAAAAGGTTCTTTTTTAGGAACAAATGTTTCATAAAGAGCATTTAATTTTTCATAATCCAGTTCATTTTGTTTATCATTTTCAGTTGTCTTTCTTCCGTGTCCTCTAAAGTTTCCTCAGAATCAGGTGAATCAATTTGTAAGTTAGTACTTTAAAGCATTTAACCATGATACATTTTTGGTTGTGCTGCAGTGGCTTTCTTGAGACGTTCGGGATTTTGATAACCCAACCCAGCTTTTAGAAAAGGATCATAAACTTTATTAGGTGTCTTTCCAAGCATGTGAATGGTTTGAATTGATTGACCCATTTTATAAACAATTCGATCATGAGAACTCAATTTTTCTTGGAGATCAACAATATCTTCAAGATATCGATTTTCTCGTTCTTTGAAAGCCTTTTTAGCCAATTGAGTTTCATGTTGAATTAGTATCTTTTCATTTTCAACTTTGAAAAAGTCACTTTCAATTTTATCTTTTTCTTTCAAAATTCGTTCAATGGTGTCTTTATCAGCACGTATTTCATGTTCCAAATCATCACATGTTTCTTTATATTTTGAACATTGAACTATTTTTGACTCAAATGTTTTGACCCGTTCCTTACACGTCTTAAGCTCCTTTTGTAGCAACTCTTTTTCCTTTTTAAGCTCATTGTTTAATCATTTTTTTATTTTCAGCTTCTCTTTGAACATTGTATGGCAGGATTTTAACATCATGATATTGATCATGAGCATTTGAATCATGTTCAGCCAATCCACCATTATTTTCCACATAAGGATCATCAAATATGATATTATAATCAATTTGATCATTATCAGATGTGTTAATAACAGTTTTACGTTTCCCATGATTCTTGTGTTCATAAACCCCTTTGGGTATCATTTTGTGTGAAGCATTTACCTCACTGACAGCCTTTGCATCATAGTTTGGCTTAGTCACAGCGTTGTCATCAGCTGGTTAAATTCGTGCCATCATGATTACTGCAGCAGTTAGTTCTTCCAATGTTTCATCTCCATAAGAATTATCGAGCATGAAATCATTTTCTTCATCCTTGAGGTTGCTCTCCGCTTCATCTTTCATGTCTAACAACATTTGTTCTCGGAAATACTTTGCACCACGAACTCTTGGTTTTTGACAATCACGAGCATAGTGGCCTTTTTCATTTCAGTTATAACACTGAACATTTGCCTTTCCCGGATTTGACTCAGTTCGTGGAACACGCTGAACAATCTGATTACTTTCATCATTATGAGTTAACCCATTTCCTGCATTAAATGCTTGACTCTGTTTTGTCTCCCTGCATTCCCGTTACCATTTCCACCATATCCTGCATTCTTGGTTTGTATGTCAACTCTACCATCCTAAATCACAGCTTGATTTCTTGTGTTTGATGAAGTATGAAGACGATTACTGGTAGGTGCAGAGAACTTCTGGGTGATTGCTCGAGCTAATAACATCATTGTGGTTGTAAGCTTGTCTTCCTGAGAATCCCCTTGTAACTCACCTTGATAATCTTCTTCATAATCAACAACTGATGAAGGATGTGTGACATAGTATGGTTGTGGAGAATGTGAATAAGAAGGACTTGCATGAGATTGTGACGAGGAAGCATTTGAATGAGCAATTAGGGCTAATGGGTCATGATTCCTGGCAACTCTCTTTGCTTTGGATGCTTGAACATGCGGTTCGAATTGCACTAAGGAATCATACAAATGTAATATTTTGAAACCAGTCATCTCTGTATGGTTGTGACGAACCATGGTAACATATTTGCTCCACTCGGGTTACAAGAAATTGAGAAACTTGGTGTTGATTGATACTAGAATAGGACGAACATTATTGCGATCCATAATATTCACAAGCGTTGTCAATCTTTCATACACTGATTCTAGCGATTCTCCTTCCTTTGCTGCAAATTTGTCAAACTCATCCATGAGTCGTGGGTGTCTTACGTGATTAGTAACGTCAGAACCATACATCAACCTTTTAATTCGTTCCCATATTTTCTGAGCAGTTTTACACACATCCACTGAATTGTAGATATCATTAGGTATTGCTTGAAGAAGATAATTCATGACTCTCACATCAACAATGTATTGCTTCTTGTTTATCTCAGTCATTTGGACAGTGGTTCAATTATCTGCTTTGTAGTATTATATGGACCAGGAATCATTGGCCTCACATAAGGTCCTTTTTCAATTGAACGCCACATCCGCTCCCTCTCTTCGAGCTTATTATCCAGAAACCTTCTGAACCTACTCTCCCATGGAAATAATTCCCTTTCTCAAGCATTGGAGGTCTTTCATTAGCTCCTGAGTCAGCTAGAGTTTGTTGATTTGAAGCAGACATGTTGTATCGAATGATTACAATGTAAACTTGGATCGTTTTGGAGATAAAGTCTTGTAATCGTGAAATCAACGAGTAATAACAACTTTGTTTTGTATTACAACACTTTGAATGATGTAACCTTGAAGATACGAAACCTTGATTTGTTTTCAAAGTCTAAGTAACAAGAAGCTTTTATACGAAAGCTCAATTTTCGAAAAATAGAAGATACAAAACCTCTGAAACTGTGTTACGAAACCCAAAGTCTGAGTTACGAAACCTATGAAACATTGTTACGAAACCCAAAGTTTGAGTTACGAAACCTATGAAACAGTGTTACGAAACCTAACGTTTGTGTTACGAAACCCAAAATCTGTGTTACGAAACCTCTTACACTGAGATACAAAACCTTCCAATATGAAAACTACCTTCAATTAGGAAAGTTGTGTTATGAAACCTCTGTTTACGAAACCAAGTCTTACGAAACCTCAATGGTATGAAACTATTTCAAAACTGTAATACGAAACCTCTGCTACGAAACCTTCAGTTATGAAACTGTGTTACGAAACCTCTCATATGAAACATGTGTTACGAAAGCTTGAAGTACGAAACCAAAACAAATCTCTTGATAAGAAACCTCCAGTTACGAAACCACAGATATACGAAAGCTCCACAATTTACGAAACCAAACGGTTACCGAAAGCTCCAATATATGAAACCACCTTTCGTAAATTCCAATTTTCCCCCACTTTCGTAAATTCCAAGAAACCTCCTACTTTCGTAAATTCTTAGCTACGAAACTAATAAAAAACCTATCAATTTGATTTTTAAGCAATTTAGAGTGATAATATCAATGTTATCTTTTCAAATTGACTAAGTTCTATGTTACGAAAGCTATTGATAGTTTTACAAAAGCTAATCTGGTTTACGAAAGCTAAGAAACACTTATGCATGGCAGTTACCGAAAGCTCAACTAAGATATGAAAGCTCAACAACTGTTTTACGAAAGTTATTTCCCGCCTAAAAACAGTTATCGAAACCTATTTTCCGGATTACGAAAGCTATCAAATTCATATTTTTTCGATCAAATTCATATCTAAACAAGTATTTTCGTAAACTAGTTATTAAACCTACAATTTGATGATTACGAAAGTTATATTTCAGCGTTTTAAGATCAAATCGTACGAAACCCAGACGAAATCGTGAAAAACAGACGAAAATGTAAAAAAAAAGACGAAAACGTAAAAAACCAGACAAAATCGTACAAAAAAGGAAGAAAACGTCTGTAAACGTTAAAAAACGTCAAAAACTTATAAAACGGACAAAAACGTATAAAAAGGTACTAAAATGTACAAAAACGTATAAAACGGAGGAAAACGTATGAAAGCTTATAAAAACATATGAAAACATACAAATCAAAAATAATAATACGTGCTTGAATGTTGGAAAAGTGACGGAAAAAAACATTAAGTAAATTAGATTCGCCTAGTAGCCCATTTATCCATCAATGCCCGTTTTGGTCTGTGCCCGTTTTAGCCCGTGCCCGCCCGTTTTACCGCCTTTAATTGCCATAAGACAAAAAGTTACAATTTTTTCACGTAATATAGAAAATACACGTCCGATGATTCATGATGAATATTAAATTTATGAGGATTTTCAAAAGTAGCAATTCTTGATTTTTGGGTTCAATTTTAGGTTTAAAAAAATTGAAGGGTTTCGGATTTTATTTTTTTGCGAACGTTTTGCCGTGTGACATTTTGTTTAAAGTTAGGTGAAATGTTTTTTTTAGACCGAAATGACATTTTGTGCAATTATATTTTTCCTTAGCCGATAAGATATGTTTTTACTCGACTGAAGTAACATTTGAGTTTGTATAAAAAAACCTAACAATTCACACATACATGGATATCATGTAACGTCGTTACAACATTATGGTCATTAAGAACTGATGAGAAAAAGCTTAACCACCCGAAACCAATTCATCCACTATCCCGTTTCAACATTATTAATGCTCGCACCAGTAACAGCCAGTAGTACATTACTACATAAAATAAAGAGTTAAGTACATTTTTGGTCCTTGTGGTTTTGTGCATTTTCTTACTTTTGGTCCAAAAATAAAAAAAAGTTTGGTTTTGGTCCAAAACACATAGTTTCGTTCCACTTTTGGTCCAAAATACATAGTTTCGTTACACTTTTGATGCAAAAGACATAGTTTCGTTTCACTTTTAGTCCAAAATTTTTAGTGCAAATTCACGGGATTGGACTAAAAGTGGACCGAAACTATGTTTTTGAACCAAAACCAAACTTTTTTTGAATTTTGAACCAAAAGTGAAATCGCACCAAACCAAAAGGACCAAAAATGTACTTAACTCTAAAATAAAAAAAATACTACTTAAAAATAAATAAATTAATGCAACAATGACGTTTATTAAATGTTTTTATTTAGGGTAAAAGCTATAAATACTCTATGTATTCGTCAATTTAACTCATTATGCTTTGTGAATTTTTAAACCATTCATTATACATCACCGCTGTGGGTAATTTGGTCATTTCATCCATCTTCATCCTCTGCATCATAACTCCACACAACCATTATAAATTCCGGCGAAAAAACCCAGATATAAAGGGAACCGGGAACTTACACCGACCTTCTTCTTTTCTTAATGCTAGTAGATCTACAAACTTTGCTTGGCTATTAATATTTTTACATAAGGTTTTATTTATTTATTTTTTTTCTTTGAGAACTTGTATGAGTTTTTTATTGACGTTTATATATACTCAAGTTGTAATTCAAATTATACGTTGTATTTGAGTTTTTCTATTTATCATACCAACCACGCTATAACTTCGTGAATAGTTTCAAATTCAACTTTGTTGGTCGAATGGTCCCAAAAGCCAAATTCAAGCTAAAATGAAACTGGTCAATATATGTTTAATTTATTGAAGCGGCAAGTGTATAGCTTTGTAATAATATAGAAGTAAAATTCCATATTTTGTTATTCATTTTGTTACATTGTCTTTCCACATGAAGATCGTGAAAATGAAATATCGTACATGCAGTTTTTTTTTAGAAACTTTTTGTTATTTTCTTTGTGCATATTATTAAAGCACAGTTTGGTGATTAATATACCAGTGTATATAAGCTAGTTCTAATCCAGTTTTGAATGGGTTGAATCCATGTGTGTGTAATGAGTGATTTTTGATGCGTTTTTTTTTTCAAAAATCTTATAGGGTATGTTTAAGGTTGTGGGTTTGTGATATTTGATGTTCTTGGAGCCCCTTGATGCCTTAGGAACACTTTGTTGATAGGTTGTATCACAAATTAAATATGGTTTGATTGTTTGGATGGCCGGAGGTGGTGGTTCTGTTGGCGGTTGGAGGTGGTGATGATGGCCAATGAAGAAGACAACGAAGTCAAAGGGTAAAAATGTCTTTTAATGTGAGTCAAAGAAATTATTAAGCATAATGAGTCAAAATTGTGATGTATAATGAATGGTTTAAAAATCCACAAAGCATAATGAGTTAAATTGGCGAGTACATAGAGTATTTATAGCTTTTACCCTTTTATTTATATATTTACAGACAGAACACACTGACACTCTTTCATTTGAACACGGAATTCTTTAATTTGTGTCTCTCAAGTTGTCACTTGATACTGACTGATCCAACATTTTCATTAGAGAGAATCACCATTTTTTGTCAAACCAAGTTTTTTTTTTTCATTAATGAATCTAGCTATATAAGTATATACATGCAAAAGTGAAACACAAAATTTATTGATCATCATCAAGGGTGAATTTGAAGTTTGGAAAAATGGTGAAAGAAGTGATTCATTCATGGTCAGCTCCAAGATCTCTAAGCACCAGCCTCATGTACTCTTTTGCTCAGGTAATCTGCTTTGATTTTATTGACAATCCATGAATTTTGTTTTGCTTTCATGAATTAGTGTAGATGGTCAACTTGAACGTTGTTAGTGGAGGGCCAGCTTGAAAAACATTTGTTTTAGGGGCTGATATACACTGCGCTGCTGAATTTTATAATTAAAAATGACTAAAATCATATATAAAAGGGTATAAAATATAGACAGGGTCAAAAAATTTGGGGGCCACAACTCCCCTCGGTCTCTTCTAAATCCCGTCCATGATTTTGTGGTAAAGTTTCATGTAATGAGAACAAAGTAAATGTTTCCTTTATTGCATGTTAAAATCAAGAAAATTTTTGGTAATTATTCATGATAATTCCTCGTTTAAGACAAGGATACCAACTAATTCCTCGTTTTTCGCTTAAATAGCCAATGAAGGGAATGCATTGTATTTGAGTTAGAGAAAATCAAGAAAATTGTTGGTAATTATTCATGATAATTCCTCGTTTAAGACAAGGATACCAACTAATTCCTCATTTTTCGCTTAAATAGCCAATGAAGGGAATGCATTGTATCTGAGTTAGAGAAAATCAAGAAAATTGTTGGTAATTATTCATGATAATTCCTCGTTTAAGACTAGGATACCAACTAATTCCTCGTTTTTCGCTTAAATAGCCAATGAATGGAATGCATTGTATCTGAGTTAGAGAAAATCAAGAAAATTGTTGGTAATTATTCATGATAATTCCTCGTTTAAGACAAGGATACCAACTAATTCCTCGTTTTTCGCTTAAATAGCCAATGAAGGGAATGCATTGTATTTGAGTTAGAGAAAATCAAGAAAATTGTTGGTAATTATTCATGATTTTGTTTGGAAATAATATATTTTATATAGGTTATTCATGATTCTCGGAGATGGGTTGTTAACAACAACCTATGGAGGCTGTTGCAAAACCCAAATCATAATTACAAGTTTACAATTATAATTTTTATATAGGTTTTGCTGACAATAGCCGTGTGAGTTATGGTTAAGAATTCTATAACTAAAAAACAATCAATGAACAACAAACTTTCCTAGTTTATCGTTACTTCTATGTTTAAAATGATTGAATATGTATAATTATGGAATATATGAGTTAATTAAGTGTGCATTTTGTATTTATATAATGTTTAACCATAACCCATAGTCCCATAACTCCATCGTTGGCAAAACCTTTTTTTATTACTAGTATTGTTTGTTATATACAAGTGTCCAAATGGTTATTATATTTTAAAAATGACTAACCGAACGAGGTTTTCCTGTTTAGGTTGGTGATACTGGGAGAGTGAGTTTTTGACAATGTATTTTATATGGTAATTAAAGTTTGTGGAATGACTTAACATGATAAATAGTTATACGTAGTATATTTTTCTAGCCCTTAGTAATTGTGTCTCGTTAGAAAGTGATATGTGACATTGATCTTTTATCAATATGCTTAATTTTGAATTCCATTTACTTTGTTTAAAAAACTTAGTTTTGATAACCATATAGAAGTTGGAAAGTGATAGTCACTTAGAGAGCACAGTGCAACCCGTTGTTGGGCGTTTTTGGTACCAACGACACCCAACAACATGCCAAACTGCACTACCCCTAGCATGCCATTCGTCCCTCACCAGACAATTCACATCTCGCCATAGTTTTTCCTTTCTTTCTTTTTTTTTTTTTTTTTTGTGAGTGAGTGGGTTTTTTGTGTGGGGGTTTTGTGGAATCCATATGCACCAATAACAGTTATAACTGGGGAGAGAGTTTTAGTTATTGTGGTGTTATTGAGTGTTTGCTTATGTAGCACACCAATAATGCCTGCTGCACCTTAGTAGACATGTGGCTAAAGCAATTTAATTGAAGATAGTGATTTGAGCCTGCTGGATTCTTTTGTAATGGTCCATGGTGGGGTTTTGTGGCTGAGAGTGAATTAAGACATTGATGGTTTATATGAAAAGGAGAGGAGACTAGAGATAGTGGAATTTGTTGCACATCTTTAAGATAAATACCAACTTTCTTTTGATAGGGTGTGTTATATGATTTCGGGTTGTTTGGAAATGCTTTTTCAACTCAATTATTGTGGCATTCGCAAGTCAAATAGTTTCACAAACTTGCTCTTAGAAATCATTATAATCTACTTATATATGGCAAATGTGTATTAGGAGGATTAGTAGGAAGAATGATTGAGCATTTAATTATAATTTTCTTCAATGCTAGCGTTGCAAAATCTTATAACACACAACTTTGTGACCATCCAAACGCTCATTATATTTTTTCTTATTAATTGTGATCTTAAACATTTTGGTTGGTCGGCTGCTCACATTTTTAGGATCACCTAACGATTATGACTGATTTCTTGGAAATGATATATTCAAATATAAATTTGCTATGCTTAAAAAAGAAGCCAATTTATATTTTTACAAGTAATAAACTCATATGTGAAAATTTCTGCAATCTATGTTGTATCCATTAGTTAAATTTTGCTCTGAAAAAATTACTTAGAATAATCTGAAATTCTGTTTGGGTAGATTAATAAGCTACATCCGTTGATAGATTTTAAACTATAAGTTACATCAAATTTTTTTTTGAAAAACTTGAAATAAGTATGAAATGTCTTAAGCTATAATAATTAGTTTCAGTCTAAATTATATGAGAATCTCCATACAATTGTTGACGAATCTAGTGCTCTGTATCTGTCAAGGCGTTTTCCAACTAGTATGTATATTTGGAATCCAAATGCCAAATGGAGATCGTTACAGAAGTCCACCAATCAAACTTATATTGCAAATGGTAGATATTTAGTTAAGCTAGACCATATCCAACATGTTTATACACTTTGAAACGGTTAAGCGTTTAAGTTGACATTTGGAGCAATGCATGACGTTACGAGTCTCGATGTGTCGTTTTGAAAGTCATGATTAGTCTCTTATCAACTAGTTTTCTTAGAATGTTATATGGTTTTTCTTATAGTGTTCGTATCTTTTTTTTTTCAGAGGGATGATACAGAAGTGCTTGATGAACCTCTGTATGCACACTACGTAAGGGTAACAGGGGTCGATCGGCCGTATAGAGAAGAACTTCTTTCAAAAATGGTAAGTAGATATCCATATCTTTGAGCTGTACATGTTATCATCTTACAGCTTTAAAATGTCCAATTGTCCATTGTATCGTCCTCAATCTTTCTGCACTATTTTATTGTCTATTTTCTTGGCTGACTTAATGTGGATGCAGATTTTTGTGTTATATCACCATACATGTTTCTCCTCCACTATCAAATATTTCTTTGAATTGCTTAATAGTACAACAAACATAGAAGTTGCCAGACTATACTGAAGTGCATAATCGTTCCAAGCGATGAGTAATACTAGCATCAAAGCCATTTATTTGTAATTGATATGCTATAGGATAGTCGTTACTTGTTAGTCTATATCTTAGCACATCTCAAGTATAAGGATCGACACGGCCTTTGAGAACATAATCCATTGTGTTTTAACTAATTTTTGTTTTTAAAATGCATAGGAATCTGATGGAAATAAGGTTGTGAACAACATCATGTATGGTCCTGGAGAAAAGAAGTATCGGTATTGTAAGGTAATGACATGATTACTTTTGTCTTTTGTAATCCTCGTATAACTCCTTTTTCCCCTCATAATATATGTATTTGTCATGCGATGTCACTTTACAATTTTGAAATACACTTCTTTCCGGTAAATCGTATAACTTTTAAAGTATAAAGTTGAGAGGGATATTGTTAGTTGTCTGGGTGGACACTACAGTACTTTCCTTCTTCAGATTTTATGTAAATTGCATCATTTCATATTACGGTAAATTTCCATATTAACAAGCTAATATCATTTTTTGCAGCATATAGCAAAACAACGCCTGCCTGGTTTAAGTGACGAGCTAATAAAGAAAGGAAAACACTTTATATTGATCCGCAATCCCCTTGAGTCATTGGTATTTTTGTTTTTATTTCCAGAACTAGCTTCCTTTCTTCCAAAATAAGTCAACAAATGTCTAATCTGCAACGTTAATTCTTAATTTCATAACAAACATTAATGAGTTTAATTTGTTTGTTACCAGCAATCATTTGACAAAGTTCTCCCCTCATCCTTTCATGAACTAGGACTGGCAGACCTTGTTTCGGTATACAGTGAACTTTGTGCAGCAGGGAATCCCCCTGCTATTATCGATGCATCTGAACTTCAAGAGGACCCTGAGGTTTCCGTTTCACTTTTCAAAACCCATAATTGTTTTATTATCTTACTTTGTTATGCAATAATATTTATCTTATAAATTCTGTTTTATTACTTTTTCAATTATGCCTATCTTTACTAATGATTAAAATTAAAAGATTCTTCTGTACTGAGCATTGATCAGTTATACCAATTTTTACTTTCTTCCATTTTTACGTGTAATTATGTGTTTACTATTTTATTTCATCTGCAGGCTGCCTTAAGTGGTCTTTGTGAAGATCTTGACATCCCGTTTCAGGCATCAATGCTCAAGTATGTCGCCTTTTGCTGTTTTCTTACAACTAGAACTTAACAGTCCAAGCATGCTAATTACGATGTCTTACTAGCTGTATATGTGTTGCTATATTCAGATGGGAAGCTGGTCCAAAATCTGTTGACGGAATTTGGGCTCCATGGTGGTACAAGAGCGTGCACAAATCTACAGGCTTTTCACAAGTAGTTAAATATCGTCCGGTATGTAACTTATGGTTTTGTAGTTTTTGGAAACACCAATTTTTATATATGAGATGAATATCGACTAAGAAAAAAGTTGAACAGTTGGGTGGCTATTTATACATTTTCCTTAAAAGAAGACTTGTTACTGAATTTAAGGCTGTTCTCATATTTTCATTTGTCATGGAAGTACACAGCGTGATTTATCTAATTGGGGTCTAATTAGAAGATTCTGTTAACCTTGTCTAATTTTTCTATTTTTAGCCTTTTCCACCGTTGCTTTATGACGTGTTGGAGCAAAGTTTACCCTTCTATAACATGCTTAAAACTCATGCAAGACGAACAAGATTTCCCAAGCTTCCAAAGCCATCTCTTCCTGTTCCTTCTAATGAAAAGATTCTTGTTTGGATCGGTGATGAAATTCTAACCCGTGACATGGCAACGGTAGTACACTTGTAACAGAATTATGTAATTACTATGTTTTATGAGTATTATCGTATTCTTATCCTTATTATTTCTTTGTGACCTTAAAGGTTTCAGTGTTTGACTCAGTTGTCCAAGGCGGTGATTCTGTTTGGGAAGGACTTCGAATTTATAAGGGGAAAGTTTTTAAGCTTGAAGAGCATTTAGACAGGTCAGCAACTGAAAACTGTTTTTCTATGGATTTTAACGGCAACATGTTTCAGTTGTGGGTAATGCTGATTGTGTATTTCAGGTTATTTGACTCGGCAAAAGCACTAGCTTTCAACAATGTACCAACTCGGGATGAGGTAAAGCTTGTGAGAGTGCTTTGAATAAGAATCAATTCTTTTCAATTTTCTGCGTATTCATTACTATCTGCTACTTATTTCACCTACCTTGTCAAATTGTTAATATTTTCTATATATGTGTCATGGTTTTATCTGTGTGCGACGGAACTTATCCAGGTTAAGGAGGCCATATTCAAGACTCTGATTAGGAATGGGATGTTTGACAATGCACACATTCGTTTAAGTCTTACACGTGGCAAAAAGGTTATTCTATAACCTTAATTTTACTAGATATCCTCGATTAAACTATTCAAATTTCAAACATGTGTGGCTTTTTGGAAATAGTTTCGTCATTACAATGTAAATCTTAAGAAATTTGCTTTGACATGTTCGACCCATTTGACCCGTTAAGATAAAATAATCCTAATCGACCCATTCATAAGTCAGATAGGTATGAATGGGTTGAAATTGCTAACTAACATATATTAATTGCATGTATGAAGAATTTCACATATTCGTTCTCATGGTGGAAAAATGAGCTGCAATTGTGGTTTTCTATTCTGCCACCATAGAAAAAGTGCACGTCTGATATACCCGAGATATTAATCTTCCTGCAGGTTACTTCAGGGATGAGTCCGGGTTTCAATCTTTATGGATGCACCTTAATAGGTATTTTAAAAAGTAGTTTAAAACAAAATACAGATCCAAGAGACAAATGTGAACAAAATTATAAGTCCCTAGGCACGGCTCCTACATGCTAATCTTTGACCACTTGGCAATCTATATTCTAAAAACTGCTTCGAGCAAGTCATTTATCATGATAGTATGATATTAAGGGGCAGCTTTGACAGACTACTGTCGTTGTGGAACTGTATAATACAGTAGGTGTTTTGAGCATCTTAGCAGTCACGCATATTGTCTAGATTCTTTTCATGGCAAGCATCATTTTAGATATTTCCATTACACTGATTTTTATCTTTTATGCAGTTCTTGCGGAGTGGAAACCTCCAGTGTATGACAATACAAAGGGTATTACTTTGGTGACCGCCACCACTCGTCGTAATTCACCAAATGTAAGACATACATGTAATCCTGTCATATTCATCACATGTAGTATATTTTTGCAATAATATTTTTGTCTCGAAGCTGTATTTAGAAATCATCTAGAACTAAATGGTTATGAACCAATAATAGTGAACACGCTACCAGTAACAAGTAACTGACTCTAATTTAGCATCCGCAAAATATGTGTACCCATTACGCAATGTAAGTTATTTGATCAGTAACTTTAGTTGTTCTCGTCCTTGTCAGAATTTGGATTCCAAGATTCACCACAACAACCTGCTGAACAATATACTCGCAAAGGTAACATTTTTTTCCCAAAAATTATTGTTTATTCATTAGGTTAGTTGTCTTGATGGTTTCATGATAATCATAAAAAATAAGCATGAATTTTTTTAATTCTAAATTCTGTCTTATTGAAAGGGAAATATTTATCATTTTGGGTTGATGCAGATAGAAGGGAACAATGCAAATGCGGATGATGCAATCATGCTTGACAAGGATGGATACGTGTCTGAAACAAATGCTACAAACATCGTAAGCCCATGCTTTGATCTTCATAATAATTGCAGTTTTCATCATTCGTTTATAACTGTAATTCAACAATTCAACACTTTTATTATGGTCATGCAGTTCTTGGTGAAGAAAGGTATTGTTATGACACCTCATGCCGATTACTGTCTTCCAGGCATCACCCGAGCAACTGTAAGACTTTACACAACCTACCCCTAAAAGTGATGCAACATTACTTTGTATTAAGAAGGACAAATGTAATATATTCATTTTCACTTTTGTAACATTACTTAGCTCATTAGCGCCATGTATTAACTTGCTGCAGGTCATGGACCTTGTGAAGAAGGAAAGCTTAGTTTTGGAAGAACGGCGTATCAGTCTATCTGAGTTTCATACTGCGGACGAGGTCTGATTACTCTTAACATTTTTTTTATGATTAAATGCTCAGATAGATGCATAGATTCTAAATCTTAAAGTTTTTAACCATATGACATATTTACTGCAGGTGTGGACTACCGGAACTATGGGAGAACTCAGCCCAGTATGTTACTAATTAGCAAATGCATATTCTATTTGTATAAATTAGTTTTGAGTTCCACTTGTGCTATATTGTAGTAATTATAACTTAATATATTTGCCAACAATGCCAGGTTACAAAAATCGATGGACGTGTAGTTGGTGATGGTACAGTGGGACCTGTTACTAGAAGATTACAACATTCTTTCAAAACGCTGACTGAAGGGCTTGGAGTGCCTATACCTGAATATCATTAACCAGCCTGAATCCTACAGGTTTGAACGTTGTGCCTATACTTGTCCGAGTCTTTAAACAAAAGATCTGTGTTGTATAAAATGAGCTTTAGCCGAGTTCCAACCCATTTGACCTATTCCCATATTAACCAACTAATTTGTTTCTTTTGAGGTTATTATCAACCCAAATCGACCCGTCCGTAAGTCAATGTGTTGAAATTAGTGAAAAAGAATGAACAAAGTTTATTGTCCTTTGTAATAACATGGTTTTCCTTGGGCAGGGCAGGTAACTGGACTGGTATCATGGAAGAGACCAAACTTGGACTCCGGCGTTAATACTTAATACAGCTTGTGGTATGAGTCGTGTATTTTATTAAACCAAAAATAAGTCATGCGCCATGCACGCGAATTTTCTAATTACTGAATATGAATCTTGAGGTTTCATAATTTCGTGTTATAGCTTTGAAACAGATATAAGTCTGGTTTTCAAATTATTTCATCCCATCTCGCTGGATAGAAATGTTGGTAGTGTACAATTATTACTGTATGTAAATGCACCCGTTTTTCACAATTATACGGCAAGTAAAAAAGACCAAGAAATTAAAATGAAACCGGAGTCGTAAGCAAATTGCATACTCAAGTAATTTAATTGAAACACGAGTTGAGTTTATTTGAGTTCGAGCTCGATACTTAACAATCAAGCTAGCCAAGGCATAAGGCAAACAACTCTTACACAGTATTACAGTAAAAAATATACACTGATTTGGCGAAAAACAAACCTAGACACGGTTAAGGCTGAGAATCGGGTGAAAAACGACCCGAACCAACCGAAACCGAACCGAAAACCAATTTTGTGAGAAACATGAACCGGGAACCGAACCGAAGTGACTCGGTACGGTTCGGTTTTGTGTCGGTCCGTTTGGTTTGGTTTATTCAGTTTAGGTGTCTTTTCGGTTTTGGCTCGAACCGACATCAAAATCATAAATACATAGAACTGAAAACCGAACCGATTATGGTCAGTTTGGTTTCGGTCGAAGCGGCTCGGTTTTTCGGTTTGGTTCGGTTTTTGCTCAGCCCCTATCATATTTCAATAAGATAAATATGCCGGTGTACTCTTATAGACTCAAGTGAACCAAATATGCTTGATTAGCGATTAACAAGGGTTTTTAACAAAAATCGTGCTAGTACACAACCCACACCTGCCCATCCTATAAATCAGTCTTAGTGGCATTGCACCTGCGATGCAAGCTTTAAAAGAAAAGAAAACTTTAAGTAGATTTTAGTATATCACTGACTTACAAAATCCGGACATGATAAAGGATTTTTATAATATCAAAATTCAACAACCTTTAAGTTTCGGAACTAATACAGCTGGAGATGTAACATTAAGATAGTCCTCAGTCCTCACTCGACCTATGGAAACAACACTGGTTACTCACCTTTGTGCCGCATACATCTGACTATTATCATACTGACCATAACCCGGCTGTGGCTGTGGTTGCGCTTGTGGTTGAGGCTGACTTACATAACCACCAGTTTGAGGGATAGATTGGTCATAACCGGGCTGAGCTGGAGCAGGCTGAGAATAGGCAGGCTGAACCGGAGGTGCACCATAAGCTGGATCTGGGGCACCTTGGTAACCATAACCTGCATTATTTGGAGCTGCTTGTTCGTTGTATCCAGGTTGTGTAGAAGGGTACTGGCCATAACCGGCGGCTGGTCCAGCCTGAGCATAACCAGGTGCTTGCTGCAGTCCACCAGTCTGAGCATACGCAGACACGGGTTGACTGCCTTGCTGACCATAACCACCAGGGGCTGGACCAGAGTTATTATACCCATCATTAACCATGGGTGTAGGAGCACCATACTGAGGGTAAGCTTGCGGCATTGACCCGCTTGACGGCTGTTGTTGAGGTTGACCATAAGGCTGTTGACCATAGGGTGCTGCTTGTTGTGGCGTGTTGTATGTTGCAGGTTTATTATACTGATCCTGTTGCCCATACGATGGATGAGTGGTTGTGCCTTGAGGGTAAGTTGAAGGTTGAGTACCTTGTCCTCCATATGGATGCTCGCCGGGTTGACCGGGTCCCTGGTGGTCATACCTTGGTTCACCATAGCCTTGACCGTAACCCTGTGGCGCAGTCTGTGAATAGGGAGCTGGTTGCTGCCTGTAATCTGGGCCTTGGGTTTGTCCATAATTGTAATTTGCTTGAGAAGGCGGGCCCATAGCAGGTCCGGGTGCACGCGAATGCATGGGTGGTTGTGCAGAAGGTGGCCCGCCATAGTAGTCATAACCCCTCTGGTCAGGAGGCCCCTGCATGTTTGTGGGTGGTCGTTGCTCCCAACCATGATTGTTTCTTGGAGGTAGTTGCTGAGGTGGATAATTCTGGTAGCCCTGAGAAGAATATGGTGGGTTCTGAGACGAATAGCCTCCTCTAGGTGGGTAGTTATTAAACCCAGATGACTGTGAAGGGTGGCCTCTTGGTCCCCCCCATTGAGGAGCAGAACCACGTGGACCGAAGTTCTGGTGAGACCTCATAGGCTAGATTGAAAAAGAAAACGAAAAAGAAACAAGTGTCAATATCACCCATAAAATAATAATAAACGACAGAGAAGTTTATTGCGAGAGTATAAGTTTATTGCGATGAGTATAAGTTTATTGCGAGACATTACACAAGTCAGATTTCATAACTTGCACCGAAACATAATGCATTATAAGTTTCACGTAAAAGAATAATCGCAAAGAAGAACCATGTTTGAAATCATCACCAACTAAGAGCCCAACCAGATAAAAACAATTAGCATATCATGTAACAAGATAGAAGAAACTGGCACAGTATACATATTTGATGCTTCACTCACCAATTTAGAACTTCAGAGGTCAAACTAATAATGAACGTCAGTAAAACCCGTTAATTGAACTAAACCTATTAGTTTTTCAAGATGAAACTATATCACACACGAGGAGCCTATTTTATACTACCCTGCTTTGCCTGTGTTTACAAGGATATATATGACTGATCTGCATGGTCATAAGTCTAAATTTACATGGGGGTCATATATATAGTGTCGACAACAGTTTTTAGGCTGCAGCTAAGGGATGTGAAATATACAGTTCACACATATGTTCTGCAATATAGAAGAATATCTGAAAGTGGTGAAGCAGGCATCTAATAATCAGATCTACATACAACTTCCAAAATAAGTAAAAGAATCACAAGTAAAAGCACAACGTATAAACTTCCCAGTTGAGGTCAAACATCACACCTCCTACGGTGGTTGCCAAATAAATTGTCAGGTCTAACAGGTTCTGAAATGCAATTGTATGGTTCTTCAAATATGAATATTGACTCGCAGACAGTTTAAGAGTGTGATCACATTGGAAATATTCTAAAACGTAAAGTTGGTTCTGAAAGTGTAGCAGTGGTATAAACTTATTACGACTAAACACAACTTTGAAGATAATCGAAATAAACAGGAGTCAAACAAGATGTCAGTCCTACACAACACGGTTTCGAGATATAACTGGATGATCCATCTACTACAACTACGGATTGCTGAAAAGCAGTAATTGTCGAATTGATCATATAAGCTATGCTTCCGTGAAATGAATCTAAAGCAAAAGATGTGTTTCGCAACTTTGACCTCCCCAGCACCTACCAATGGACTCTACCCCACACTACATTTCTCAAGATATAGTCGAATAGATTCATTAACCAAGAAATAACATCTAATATCGAGTCATGAAACTTTCTTCCAATATATGTCATGCACAGAACAGAGCGTAGTCAGAGAGCACTACGATGACTTGCATAAAATAGTCTTTACTCTAACTAGTATTATGATCTTCAAGTCTTGAAGCAATCTTACCAACTATTAACTTCCTTCAAAAGCAAGGGTCAATGCGTGATACCTTTCCTCAGTGGATGAGTGAGAATAGTGGTTGTTTATTGCTACACCAAGAAAGCAATGCTGACCCAGTGTGAGAAAAAACTCAAATCTGCATTTTTAAAGCCAAACCAATTCGAAAAATCGGAACCTTTAAAATAAATAAAACATCACTAGTTCACGACCCATATCTCATTCTGAAATCAACTAGCATAAGACCATGGCATGATTCATGTATCATGTAATTTTGCACTCACAGTACTGTGCGGTTACCTAAGAGAGTCAGATCCTTTAACACTAAATATAAGGGGCCACACAATCAGCCAAATATATAATAATCGTATAACTACAATCAGACAACAGATGAACAATATGCATGCTTCTAGTGACACTGCTAGTACTTAAGAAGCTAGTGGAAGTCAGTAGAGAATCAATGACAAAAGCTATTAAGCAATTTGATGTCGTGGAATTGTGGGTGCAAGTAATCCATAATTAATGACTATGAATGTATAACAGGAAAGATGGTAGTATTATCAGTTTAATGTCAACATGCCCAAACAGTAAGTGGCTTTACTGAAAGTAGATTTCAAAATACAGCAGAATCCACTAACATACTTAAATTATTCTCATGCTAATAAGAATTGCTGTTAATGTATTAGCTAAACAGCATGTGAGATGTTAAGAATTCATCATGGTAAACCCAGGTACATCAGTACATGCTTGTTCTAAACCAGATGTCCTAAACTAACATAGTGACATGATACTTTGTTGTGTTAATAACATATGTTGGAGGACAGCCCTAACAGTATGGATAAATCTTGCAAGAGCTGTGAAAGATCCAATAACCAATTTTACAACAAATTGAGCCTAGCAGTTATAAACAAATTTCCAAAACTATATGATCACTTTAGGATTGGTAAAAAAATTAGCATTCATAATAGCATACATATAGAACAAGGTTACGTAACTATTAGCTGAAGAGAACGACTAACTATATAATAACCATTTATAGAATCAAATTCAATAGCATTAGATGAGCATTGTTCGCATAACACAGAAATACATACTGTTGGTAGAAATATTACGATATTTAATCTATACATTCTCTTCATGTTTTGGTGATGACAAACATGTAACTTATAACGCATAACGTAAAGTGCTTAAGTTACTCGTAATCACAAATCATCAGTTCATACGTCAACATCTTTCGACGTCTCAAGCTTTCTTCAACAACAAAAATAAGTTCACACCCGACGTATATCACTAAATGTATGAACAAACAAACTTTAATTTGTTGAATGATCAAAGAAATTTTTTATTTTTTCAAACCTTACTTTTTTTATAAAATGGAACAAACATTTTTAAAAAACATATATAAAACATTTTGGTATTTATAAGAAATATTTTATTCAAAATAAACATTTTGAATTCAAATCTTCTACCTAAAAAACGGCTAGAAAGTTCTAGAAAAACATTTTCCACAAAAAGACAAAAAAGAGAGCGTCTGAAAAATGGGTGGCCCCCTTAATTAATTAAGGGGACCGGCCATAATTAAGGGGACCGCCCAAATAAAAAATTAATATTTTTCCCTATAAATAGTGGACAGTTTCTACAGATTTTCTCACCTCTTTGCACATAGTTTTTCTCATATCTAAACTCTTCTTTCAAACCTTTTTATTTGATCACTTAACTTGTTATAAGTTTGTTTAAATGTGATCCAATCATCCATCCATTTAAATGCAAGAGAAGAACTCTTTCTATCATCAAGATGCGAAGTTATGTAGTTTAGTTAGTGCATTCGTGACATGTCTTACATTCACAATGTATAGATCGAGTCCATGTATTCCAAACTTATGTAAAAGTTAGATCATGGTGATCATAAGAAGGTATGTTAGATCATGATGATCTTGGTAGTGTCTTGGTGATGTAAAGTTGTGAAGTGTAGGGAAGATGTGAAGTGTAGTAAAGTTGTGAAGTGTAGAGAAGTTGTGAAGTGAAGAAGTTGTGTAGTTGTGAAGTCTTGTAAGTAGTGAAGAAGTTGTGAAGTCGTGATAGATTGGTTCTAGCTAAGATTGGAACTCGACATCTAGCTTAGTGTTGGAAATTGATATAAGCAACGTTGTGTACGGTTTTCTCCACCTAAAAGGGAGCTTGTTGACTAGTGAAGATAACTCTCGAGTTTGGTGCTCGGGGAGTGGAGTAGGGCGAAGAGGTGCTTCGTGACCGAACCACTATAAATCATCGTGTCCGGTTTGCATTTCCTTTTACTTATCTCTTTACATTTATACTTGCATTTATCGCTCTATATTTATATTTGCAATTGTGTGTTGTGTTGCTTATATAGTTTTGATTGTGTTTGTGTCATGGATTGATGTGAACATTGATGTGAATATGTATTGTTGGTATAGAATTTATATAAACACTCTTCATATTATATCACGCTTGATCGGTGATTTGATACGAAACATTTTTAAGATTTTAAAAGGAAAACGTATTCACCCCCCTCTACGATTTCCACAATTGGTATCAAGAGCCACGTCGCTCTAATTTTCAAAACAAATGGTTTTAAAAATTGAGTACGATCCATGTATCAAATTACCCATTAAGGGGGATTAAATATGAAAAGTGTTTTGTTGATTAACTTGTATTAGTTTTGATGTTATATACACTAATTATACTAGCTCGAGATAAAAATGATGCTTAAAATAAGTGTTATATGTTCGGTATCAAATTCAGAAAGTTGTACACCTTTCCGCAAAGTCAGAAAAATTTAATCTGGAAATTTAAGTCCATTTGCATATTGTACTTGATATATTTGGCAGCTTATAAACCTTTAGAAAGATCAAATAGCAACGACATCTCAAACTACCTGAATGCGTGCTCCAGATTGCGACTGCAGGTATTTTATAGTCTCTCCACCTTTGCCAATTATTACACCAACCTAAAGGCACATTAAAAGAGTTACAAAAATAGATAGGTGATAGATGAAGAGGACAAGACTTATCCAAATAGACACCTTCTCGTTTGGAACTTGTATATGAGTTTGTTCGCCGAACCCTGAAGAGTTCATAGAATAACCCCTGGCAATCAAAGAGGGGGAACCACCAGCATCAGCCTGCAAGATGAAAACTTAACCTCAGAACACATACAAGATGAACACACAGAAGATTCGAACTTCAAAATGCGACCAATTTTGATCAAGAAAGTGACCAAGTTTATAAAATATCACACCTCTGCTATAACTTCTTTAATAAACCGCTCAGCCTTGTTTATACTCTCTATAGAACCTATTAATTGCACAGGCCTAGTTGCCGAAATTTGATCAGCCTCAGCGTCCACCGAGTGATTTTGGATCCTTGCCCCTGAGCTATTTTGCAACGTCCGGATAGTGTCTCCAGCCTTTCCAATCAATACACCAACCTGCACAAAACAACAATCCATGTGAATCAACTAAAATTTGAAAAGGCTAATCTCAAAGGTGAATGTAGAAGGATGGAAAGACATCCAAGAAACTAAATAAGTCAACTGATTTTTTTAAAACGGGTTAACCTATGTGGTTTTCCCTCTTAACCAGAAATTCAAGGTGACCAATCTCTTAAGATATCAATCTATGAAAATCTTGATGGTGCATTAGAATCCCACGTCCTATTGTTCTCCAAGTAGTTATACAGATGAGATACTCAAAATCGAGAATTTTAAGCAATGTATGACATAATAAACGTAGTTATCAAGTTAGTGATGCTCGTCTCATGTGTAAAAAGTCGTCTTTGAATGTCATGCTCACAAGATCCTAGATATTCTAAGCAAAGCTCAGAGATAGTTGGTACTACACTCGAGACCTCTGCCTAAAACACTCCATAAATCAAAACAAGCTTTAAACTTTTCCCGAGTTGCCAAACAAACACAAATCCTAGATATCTAAAATTTTCTAATACATACTCACCAGCTCAATCAGTTCGTCATACATTGATGTGCTCATACAAACTTAGTAACAAGTATGAATTCAAAATGTCAATAATTAATAACGCTGCCTCACCTTATTACTCGGGACTTCCATTTTGCGTGAACTTGTTCCGTCGCCAGATACACTTTCCTCCTTCAAACCAGACACGTCCTCTTGTGAAACAACTTCTGGAGCCGCATCGCGTTCCTGAACCTCCTCCTTAACCGACTCTTCACCATTCTCATCATCCTTGCAATCTTTCTTCAACTCCTCGGATGGTTCGGTAACATCTTCTTCCGGTTCCTCTTCCTTTTCCTCATGGTGCCCATTCTCCACACCTTCACCTAATCACATTACACAGAACTATAAAACTGCACATACTCATTCCACTCAACAATAAAGTTAGAACTATTAGTGCACAAAACAAAATTCAAAAAATCTCAGAACTATGTTCAAGACGCAAAGACGCATATAAACTATTCTAATTTAACCATAATAACCAACCAGATACATCCCCTTGCGAAACAACATCTGGAGCCGCATCGTGTTCCTGAACTTCCTCCTTAACCGACATTTCACCATTCTCATCAGCCACCGAATCTTCCTTCAACTCCTCGGATAGTTCTTTAACTTCTTTTTCCTCATGGTGCCCATTCTCCGTACCTTCACCTAATCACATTACACAGAACTATAAAAACTTTGCATACTCGTTCCACTTAACAACAAAGTTGAACTATTAGTGCACAAAACAAAATCATTAAAAAAGGAATTTATTAAACGGAGCTCTACGATTATGTTTTAAAGACGCCGTAAAAACATATACTACTTTTAACCGTATAACCACCCTCGGTGGTTAAAGTAGAATTTATCTTATTACCGACTTTAAGTCTTGAGCAAAGATCCTAAGGGCGTATTGAGCATAGTCCTAAGGCTAAGTTTAATAAATTCTTTTATGTTAATAAATTTGTTTGTGCACTGACTTTATTGTGTTAAATTGGTTACAGTATAGATAGTATACCAAAAGTATCGGTGGTGTTATTATTGTCATCAAAACGGTGTCGTTTAACATCAGGGTCATCCTGACCGTTGGATTCAACTAACGGTTTATCGAGTTTGCGTTTGTGATCAGATGGAGGAATGGTAATAAATAAAAATCTCGTGTGACAATGGTGTAAGGTAAGATCCCGAGTTTTGATGGTGTGTATTAAACGATGGTCTATTGTTTTTCTTCTTCGTCTTGTGATGATGATGATTGGTTATGGTATATGTATGGCTATTGGAGGCTTGGATGAGATGTTTGTGATTTTGTTATTGGGCTATAGGGTTCAATGGATTCTACCCCCAATAGAATATTCAAGCCCATTACTATCTTTAATCGTGAGGTGAGCAAAATTGGGATTTCTTTAGCTTGTGTCAACTGAGTCAAGGCTAAGGGGTAGAGATGCAAATTCAAAACCGGTTTTTTTAAAAACCGGTCGAAAAACCGAAACCGGTTTTTTAAAAAACCGGTTTTTTTTTAACCGGTTCGGTTAAATATAACCGAACCGGTTAGACCGGTTTTCGGTTTTTTAATCATACCGGTTTTTTACCGGTTTTAAAACCGGTTTTAACCGGTTTTTTAAAAAAACCGGTTAAAACCGGTTTTTTTTTTTTAATTTTTTTTTTATAACCGTTAATAGTTTTAAAAAAAACCCGGTTTTAACTACTTGAGTACTTGAGTACACTAATATGTTTTTAAAAAAACACTAATAGTTTTTTAAAAAAAAGTTTTTTAAAAAAACACTACTTGAGTACACAAAATATAACCGAACACTAATGTTTTAAAAAAAAATTCCTTTTTTTGACTACTTGAGAACACTAATAGTTATTCGGTGATGGCCATGCCGAAGCTCGAAATGTATTAGTATTTATATATTTTTAGTTGTATAATTGTATTGTTTAAATAAAATTTATGGTTGTATTTTTTTAGTATGTTTTCGGTGCAAATAAAAAGTTATGATTGTATTTGTTTAGTATGTCTGGTGTATTGTTTTGAATTAAATGTTTTGATAATTACAATTTTAATAAATAAATTTCGAAATTTAATTCCTAAAAAAACCGAACGCGGTATAAAGACCGATTCGAACATTTATAACCGAAAAAAACCGAACCGGTAAAAAACCGATTCCGAAAATTTATAACCGAAAAAAACCGATTCCGAACATTTATAACCGAAAAAAACCGATTTCGGAAAAACCGAAAAAACCGAAACCGGTTATTAGAAAAACCGGTTTTTTTAAAACCGGTTTTCTAATAACCGAAAACCGGTTTTAACCGATTTATTTGCATCTCTACTAAGGGGTGTAAAAAAAAATCCGACCAGAACCCGATTAAGCTTGATCGGGTTAATTGGATCAAAAACTTTATTCGGGTTATTCAGGTTAACCCGAGTAACACGACTACAATAGTGCCGAGTACCGTGAAAATGATTTGGTTTATTCATTTTTTAATATATTTTTTTATAATTTATCTATCACAATAAAAAAAACCAATTTTTATTAACATTTTACTTATATTCGTGTTGAATAGAACCTGAGTTGACCCAACTCGAATTGACCCGAACCCAGCAATCTGACCCGATTAACGCCGTTACGAAAGGCTAGTTTGATTCAATCGTAGTTGACTCGTGCTCGAGTTTCTAGCTACATTTTTATTTTTTCTACATGTGTATTGGCAACAGTGAAATGAGGATTTAAAGACTAAGGAGGCAACCAAACTTTAAGTTTTTTATATAGGTTACCCGTTTATTAAAACAAATTTATATGTTACCCAACTATATGGTTATTGAGTTTACACTAATTTTGATCAAATTTGTTTCAGATAGGCAATTTCATATCTCCCATCATTTTTGTTGAAAATTTCATATATACTCAAACGTGCATTAAAAACATTATATATTATGCATTTAATAATTGTACTTTGGGTATATATATAATTAGTTATGAAAGTAAGGGGATATATAAAAATTATTTTGCAAAAATAATATAGATTATCCCCATGCATACACATCTTTATATTGAGAAATTAATGTACTTCAATAAATTTAAGTGAAAAAACTAGATTGGCGAAGTAGCATGAAACAATAGAAGTAGAAGTAAGCAATAACTGTTTATTTTGACTAAACATTTGATAATATAGTTGTATGATTATAATTACTAAGTGCATACGATAGATACTAGTAAATGACACTAGAAGTAACAGGGAATGATTAGAGCGTTAAAAATATTAAAAATGTTATTGCTTTACTATTTTACCAAGTGATAAAAACGGAAAAAGAAAATAAATCACTTAAGGGCGTCCTTAGTGGGAAAAGGGTTTGTGGCTACCACTCTACAATGTTGAGGGTCTCAAGTTCGATTCCTGCTAGATGCAAACAACCTTGAAGTGCTACCGTCAACCTCTTGAAAAGAGAGGACTTTACCTGGTTTGAGTTTGTGTAACGATAAGTTCAAACCCCGTGGATTAATCAGCTAATGTGTCAGAAACCTATCTTGATTAAGAAAAAGGATATAAACAAGATAAACAAGAGAGAAAATAAAAGGAGATAAATTTGATTTTTTTTGTTTTGTTTTCCTAAGTTGAAAAGAAAAGAGATAAGAGGAAACTAAATTAAGCATAAAATTTCAATTTCTCCCAACATCCTAATATTGAAAAAAAAATTTAAGGAAATTTTTGGCACTAATTTACCCTCTCTCTTTTGTTCAAAAAATCTCGAGAGCATGATTTATTTTATTTCCTTATTATTTTTATTCTTTCCAATAAAAACTAAGAACGTTTAAAGCCTAACATGTTTAGAATTAGAACCATAAAATTAAAAGAAAAAAAATAGTATTTTTTAATATAAAAATCAGCTAGTTAAAATATTACTATAATTCTTATTTCATATTTATCTATAATATTAAAAGAGGGTTTTTAAGGATGTCATCTTTGATTATGTGAAACTTCTCGATTTGTTATCTTAATTAAAAATATTAATGATGATGTAAAAATTTTACAGAATAATCTTAATTAGTTAAATTATGAGCCCATTTAAACATGAAGGCCCGTTCTTTTTTGGTTATTAATATGTGAATAACTAAAAAGCTTCCTTGTAGAAGACAAATCACAATGATACGCTTATTCTGAGAAATTAAGGGTGCGTTTAGTTGAGGGAAAACACCTTTGTTTTCACAAAATATTTTGTAAAAAACAAGAAAAACAAAGATCGTGTTCAAATCATTGTTTTCTAACAAAATTTTCTATAAAACACAAAACATGTATTTCACAACTTAACAATGGAAACTACAAAACACATTTTATTTGTTTTCCTTGTTTTCTTTGTAACCCCCTTTGTTTTTTTTAGAATGGAAACAATATCACATGAACGCGTTTTCTATGTTTTGTGAAAAATAAATCTCCTTTTTTGCACACATATGAAAACACAAAACTAAGAAAAAAAATTCTCCAACTAAACGCAACCTAATCGTGTTTCTAAGCTTGCATGTCAGACTAATTTCTTTTATCCCAACAAACACCAATCACTTTGCCTTTTGTCTACTGCACTCATCTAAACTCTTCATTGAACAATTCATCTCATGTTATATTTAGTATCATATTAGTCTATAAGTATTAAGTCTAGGGGGTCATTGTGTATGTTTAGCCCAACTAGGGAAAATATACGTCGGTTATATATACTCTATATATACCATCCCATATGATAGTTTAGTTTAGGGCATTCAAGAGAGTCGACTGGTTTTTTGTTTCTCTCCTTGTTGTTGCAGCCTGTTTCAACTCCATTAAGGGTTGGTTTTCTTCCCCCATCATCTCTACAATAAAGAGGTGAGGGGGGAGGGTTATTGTACACATTCTTTTCTTTACAAACGAATCAATAAAGCAATCGTTTGGGTCTTGTTCTTGTGCGGGTATTACTTTTCAGTCGACGTGTATATATTTGCTTGTTTGTTTTGTCTTCTAGTATCGAGGTAATCCGCTCTCTAGATTTTTAGGTTTGTTGTAGGTTTTTACAACAAGTGGTATCGAGAGCCTAGGTTCAAAGGTTTCGGTTACTAGGTCGATCACGATTGAAGGTTCTATTGTTTGGTTTTCAAAGTAACAAGGTGTTTGTTTTCTGTTGATCGGTTTTGACAACAGGTTTGTTGTTCGGTTCGCGAAAACATGGTGCAACGGATAGTCGACAGAAAAGGGTTTTGTTGATTTTCAGTTTAGAAATTCAACAGGTTACTGGTGTGTTTGGGTTTGTCGAGTTTTTAGCAAAGAACATAATCAGGTTCTTGATTTTCGGTTTGCAAATCAAGGTTCAAGTTGCAAGGTTCTGAGACATAAGGTTTCTTGAAAATCTATTTTAGACTTCAAATGTGTGAGGTTAATTACATCTAAAGCAGGTTGCGATACAAGGTTTCCTTGAAGGAGGGTTGTTTTGTTGATCGGTTTTCTGGTGTTCGGGTTTTTCGACATCAAGGTAAAACATCAGGTTAGTCGACAAGTATATGGAGATACTTTAAAAGATTTTTGATTTTTTAAGGATCAAAAGGGGTGTTGATTTGTGAGGGTTAATTCACAAAGGTTATCGATATTTTTTGGATTCTCGGTTATCGATTGTTTTTTTAAGGCTACGTCTGCACACAAAGTTCGTGGATTTTCGAGTTGTCGACACTAGGTAAAGAAAGTTCAAGGTTTGTTGGGTTTTTGGTAATTGAAGATCAACAAAGGTCTCTGGTGTTGTTTTGGGCTTTCGTCGGGATATTGACGAAGAGAAAGAACCAGGTTCCATTTTTCTTGGTGTCTTCTTGTTGCATGCATGTAACAGTTTAATCCTATATCACGTGATTGCCTTAGTTGAAACATGCATGTGAGATATTAAGGTGCATAATTAATTGTTACATGCATGCACGATTCAGACTAAAGAAGGTGTATAAATAATTGTTATTAATTTTCTTGTTTTGATCGATTTTAAGAGGGTTTATCTTAGGATTATATCGATAAAACAAGGGATTTTTATACACGGGTACTTTGTTTAGTTCGGTGTTGTGAGGTTCATATCACAAGGTTATCAGAATAAACAAAGAGTTTGGAAAAGATGACGGGGACCAAGTTGACATCGAGAAACTCGATGGGAAGAATGACTTCGGGTTATGGCAGGTAAGGATGAAGGCTTTTCTAGAACAGCAGGGATTAGCTGCAGCATTGGAGGAGTTGCCTGCAGCCTTGATAGTGGCATACGATAGCGTCATTCAGAAAAAACGCTTTCAGCGCATTGATCTTGTGTTTGGGTGATCGAGTCCTATGGGAGATCACCAAGGAGACGACTGTAGCGGGGATTTGGAAAAAGTTAGAGACTTTATACATGACAAAGTTTTTAGCTAATCATTTGTACTTGAAGAAGAAGTTATATACATTTCACATGCATCTAGGTAAGAGTCAGTCTGAACATATTGATGAGTTTCACAAGCTCGTAGATGACTTAGTAGCTATAATAACTGTTATATCGGATGAGGATCAGGCGTTATTATTACTCACATCTTTACCATCATCTTACGATAATTTCGTAGAGACTTTGCTATATGGTCGGGATACTTTGAAGCTAGAAGACGTGCTTGCGACACTTAATTCTAGGGAACTTCAGAAGATGACATAAGCAAGGGGTGATGGTGGTGAAGGGTTGTATGTGAGGTGGAGATCTGGTCTGAGAGATATGGAGCAGGGTACGGATAGTGCATGGTCAAAATCACATGGAAGAAGCAGCAGACTCAGGTGTTATATATGTCAGTCTGAGAAGCATTTGAAAAGGGATTGTCCCATGTATAATCATAAGAAATCTTAAGGTTTTGTCAGGAATGAAGATCAGGTATCCGGTTCTGGTATGGAGCTGATGGGTATGATACTGCTAATGTTATGATAGTTATGAATGTTGAAGAACTATTAGACTAGATCATGGATTCAGGGGGCTCGTACCATATAACATACAAGAGAGATTACTTATTTGACTTTAAGATGTATGATAGTGGTAATATACTGCTTAGTGATGTCAGGGAATGCCGTGTACGGGGGACAGGTAAGGTTCAAGTACAGATGAGGGATGGGTCAAGTTTCATGTTGGACAACGTCAGGTATGTTCCGGAATTAAGACGAAACTTGATATCGTTGGGTACTCTTGAGAAAGAGGGTTTTACTGTGAAGATACAGTTGGACAAGATTAAGGTTATAAAGGGTTCGTTGGTGTTACTATCAGGAACAAGAAGGGCTAAATGCGTATATACCCTTGATGGTCAGGCAGTGACCAAGAAGACATTAAAGGGTAGGAAGCAGTTAGGAGAATATCAGACTAGGTGGAAGATTAAGATGGGTAATGTTCTTGATTCTTGTAATCAGAGGTCTACACAATAATGTACGAACAGTGAGGTCGCCATACATTTGGGTGTTGCAGTGATACAGTAGCAGAATGGGTTGATTAAAGAGACGAACGTGACTCTCTTGGCTAAGGTATGTTGTTTTTTTATTCATTATGGTATGTCTAAGGTTCTTTGGGTAGAGGATACAACCATTTCTACATATATAGTGAACAAGGTCACCATCATCAGTGATTAGATTTAAGACGCCTATAGATATGTTAAGGTTTTTGGTTGGCTTGCTAGTATTAAGCAAGGGATGCTTGAACCGGTTAAGGTCAAGTGCATATTCTTAGGATACCATAAAGGTATAGTGGGTAATAAAGCTTTGGAGGTTAGATGACGTTACTTCAAAGGTAGTGCTTTACAGGAATATGGGTTTCAATGAAAGTGGGGAATACAATAAAACTTTCATTGGTTCTGGTGTAGGTACGAGTTCAGTGCAAGTGTTGCAAGGAGTTAAGTTTGAGGTGGAATCGCAGGAGGATCATACATTTGAGGTGGAACCTCATAGGAATGTCGATCATGTAGTTGGTTCACAGGAAGTACAAACTCAAGATTTGATATACTATCATTTAGCACGTGATAGGGAGCAACACTCAGCATAGGAACTATTCAGTTATAGAGAAGACAGTAATAAGGCTGCTTTTGGAGTTGCTGCAGTGGATAAGATTTATGCACATGAATCATTGACTTTCAATAATATAGTTGCTTGTGAGGTGATTTCCATGTGGGGTGCTAGATTAAAAGATGATATAAATGCTCGGTCAGATGTGTATGTGCTCAGCAACGATTGCAGGAAATGCCGTGACTACAGCGATGGCTATTACTGGGAGTATACACCAGGCATGTTCATACATCTATTTCTCTATATAGATGATATGGTTTTTCCTTGCGGATGCAAGGCTAAGATATGGGCTACCAAGGGTTTGTTGGATAAAGCAAAGGAAAATGTACTTGGTATGGAGATCGTCAGGGATCAAAGTGGTAATACTCTGAGGGTGTACAGTTTAAGTTTTACAACATGAAGTTGGTACAGACTTTGTTGGAGGGACACTCCATATTGTCGTTGGAGGGTAGTCTATTAGGGGATTGTGATATGGAAAATAATGGTAAGTGGTTATGTATATATGCGGTTGGAAGCCAAGAGTATCAGATGGTCTGCACGAGACTTGACATAGCATCGGCAGATGTGGGTATGTTGGATAAGTTTGATCGTGGATTACAGATAGACGTACGGGTTTTTTGTGGATTTTGACTACACTATGGGAAGATCGATCACTGTCATGGGTAGATCAATCACAAGGTACGGGTTGATGATACAAGGATGTGCAGGAAGCTGAGAAGCTATGATGCTACACATGATGGCTTTGTCGCCAACTGAAGCGGGGTATATGACACTTACGGAGGCTGCAAATGAGGCTATTTGGCTAAAGGGACTCCCAATAGAGTCAGGATTCGAGCTAAAGATAGTAGCGAGTATTGCTACGCGTGCCTTGTCAAAGGCTATCCCTGGTCCGAGGTTCCATCATAGGTTGAATTTGCTGAGTATCGGTATAGGCTAATATGGTACTAAGGTGGAAATTGTTATATTTAGTATCATATTAGTCTATAAATATTAAGTCTAGGGGGTCATTGTGTAAGTTTAGCCCAACTAGGGAATATATATGTCGGTTATCTATAGTCTATATATACCATCTCATACGATGGTTTAGTTTAGGGCATTCAAGAGGACTGGTTTTTTCTTTCTCTCCTTTGTAAAAGCAGGCAGGTTACAACTCCTTTAAGAGTTGGTTTTCTTCCCCCCTCGTCTCTACAATAAAGAGGTGAGGGGGAGGGGTCGTTGTACCGTTCATTCTTTTCTAGTTCTCAATAAAGAATCGTTTGAGAGCATATACGTACGATCGTTTACTTTTCTGTCGTGTTGTGTTTTATTCATTCGTATCGAGTTATCCGCATTCTAGTTTCCGGTTGTTGATCGAATATCAACACCTCATTTACTCAACAAAAAAACACATAGCACTCGCCAACCCACATATAACACTCCCAAAACTATTATTACGTAAAACTATAAGAAAAACTTTCGTATACACAAATAAAGAGAACCACATGAAACAAATGTACATTACTTCCGGTATTTAATTATCTAGTACTACTTTGCCTAATATTTTTTTAGCACATAGATAATAAATAACTAATAAATATATCAAGAAGATAAGAATGAATGCAAATTTGCACACGTTTAAATTTACTTAGTCAAGAGATACTCTACATAAGTGATAACTATCTCAAATCCCATAATAATCGTGTAGTCTGTTACATGCTCCAATCCCATATATGCACATCCCTACTCATTCTCTGCATAATTCTCAAAGCAACTCATAAACAAATTCTGATCTTAACCACCAAATTTTGTTTCGAGAACTCGAAACTAGCGTACTTTCAGTATTAGGTTCACATTAACCTTGCTCGTTCTCGAGTTTGGTTCGGGTTGCGTTTCGTGCTTAGGGTCGGTTGGATCTGTTCGTGTGCGGGTTGCAGTTTTCGGTTTCGATTTGTTGGAGGGTTTTGGTTCGTGACTGATACGTGTCTGGCAAGCGTGTACTATTGGTTTGGGTTTCGATTGTACTTCGTTGAATCTTAGTGTTCGTATTCGAATTGGTCTACGTGTTTGTGTTTGTGTTCGTGTTTGGTTTCGGTTTCGGTTTCGTTTAGTCTGTTTTTGTCTAGCAGCCATAAGGTATATCTTTAACCCTCATTATAATGCATAATATACATTAATCATAAGCCATCCATATTAACTACTAATAGGATATATATAGATATAAGAGATCACCATCAATGATGAATGAGGTGCAAGTTTAAACATGTCATGTATCATGAAACTAAAACTTATATGGTAACACTAGTATCCACGATTTTAGTGTGTCTAATGGCTAAGCTAGAATTAAAAAGTCTTAAAATGATGCATGGAAGTATTAATGTAGCACTAGAAGAAACCTGCATGCATTACGTAACTAGACATAAATTTGGTGTAGGAATTAAACATGGGAAGTTAATTGTTCTTATTAGCTTGAAGAAAATAATTGTTTTGGAAACTGTTTTGTTATAAGACTGTTTTTGGTTATGAAAATGTTTTGGCCTTTGACAAATAACGGAATGCTTTGGTCATTTCGAAATCGTATTTATCATGAAGTTCTTCCAGCTTATCAAATGCAGGTCTATATCTCATAGAATGAAAACATGATTCTTTTGTAAACAAGTTACAAGTTGCAGCTGATAATTAATATATATGCTCAGTACCAGATATACTAAGCGAATAAGCCCACTGAAACAAACTCAAACCGGAAGGGTAGGCATTTAAAAAAATAATATTATTAATAATAAATTGAGCAATAATCCCATTGTAACAAAACTAAATAAATTGAATTATTTTCCTTTTTGAGACGTCAGGAAGCATTTGCTAGTATCATACTATAGTATCTTTATTACCATCAAATTATAGCTTTAAATAATGAAATCTTCAACGTAGTTGATGACTCGAGAGCAAGCGCCACAATATATTATGACATGCTTATATCACCGAATGAAAAGTATAAAATATCATTTATAGACAAAATACGAAGCTAACTATTGTGATTAAAATGTGCATTAATTACTAATGATATTAATAAGTACGTGAGTAAGAAAACATAATATAGTTAAACTTTTGGTAATAATTGATTTCCTAATTAATGTAGATAATCTGAAGCGGGAGTAGGTTGTGTTTTCGAGTACGCGTTGGTTTGCTTTTAAGGTACAGATATTCTATCCTTTCTTTTAAGGATTCTTATGAGATTTGATCTGTATCTATTTTGCACATTTGAGATCCCTATAGATGTTCCCTAGCCTTTGATTCGTTATTCGTTTGCTACCTATTTGATAACTTCATTGAACTCCTTTGAATTCGTTTGATATATGCTTCATTTGACATTGCCATGATATGAACTTATCCGTTTTGTTTAGACATGATCTTCTTTGGACATAATATGTTTCGTTTCGATATGCTATATGAACCCTTTGTTTTGTTCCGATGCCCGAGCTAACTAGCCATGGAGGTACCATGGCCGCGTCATTGAGGCACCAATGGCGTGACACTATCTGTGGCGGTGTGATCAGTCCACGGCGTTCCCTTTCATTTTGTGTGCTCTATTATGCACTTGGCCATATATGATTTGATTTGTAGGGAGCGTATGGATGCATCCTAGGTACTTTGTTTAGTTCAGTTTTAGTGCATGGCTTAGTGTGGTGCCAACACCCCATTGCACTTTCGTTTCGGTACATGTGGAGATTGCAACTCCCTTGTACAACTTACTATGAGATATATGATTATTTAGTCTAAGCGTGTGTCATGCTTTAGACTTTCGTTTCGAGCTCGTAGGGCATTTCTATATGTTTTGTTTGGCTACTTATTCGTTCAGTTCTAATGATGTATGAAATCTCTGATTCTATTTCGCTTACTATATATGTTTGATCTATCTGTTTCGTTTATATCTGTTCACTGAGCTTTAGCTCAGCCGCATTTCTTTTTCTCCGCGGCAGGTAATAAGAGGGAAGCTGGGTTATGAGTGAAGAGTGCTTAGGAGCTCTTAGTGGACTGAATTGATGATAGTTTTCCCCATTTCATTTAAATTGCTCAAACTTTGGATTTTGGATTTTGTCTTCCGCTTAAACTCTGTATTGGATTTATTTTCGTTGAAGGTCATTATGTTCTAGACCTATTAATTCCTTTGTCTTATTGAGCAACTTTGTTGAACTATTTATTTGAATAAAGTCTTCCGCTTGCGTATGTTTTGATGCCATAAGTGTGACATTTGACCCGTTCTCGGGTGGGGTGTTACAATTATGGTATCAGAGCTGCAGGTTCGTCCTGTAGAACTTAGGTTATGACCTGTGAGGATTGGGTAGACATTAGGTTTCATTTCCGATCTAATCGCTCTCATTCGAATTTTGATCTTAACCCTAATTTGTCTTTGTTGGTTCATTTGTTAATCGTTTAGATGGCTCCTCGTCGCAATCGTGTGAACAACGAAGCAGATCCTGCTTTTACTGCTGCGGTAGCACAGGCAGTTGCAGACTTGTTACCGACTCTTACTGCTCGCATAACCGACGAGATTCGCCAAAATGAGAATAATGGGAATAACGCTAATCCAAGAAATGGTAGACGTGGTCCGGGTAATGATGGGAATGCACAGCCCACTGATATCCATGTTTGGTTGGAGAGGTTCCAGAAACAGAAACCCCAAACTTTTAGTTCAGCTTCCACGCCAGTTGAAGCAGAAAACTGGATAGCACATATCGAGAAGATCTTTGAGGTTTTGGGATGCGGTGATCAGTTCAAGGCCAGATTGGCGACATATAAGCTGGAGGGTGATGCCCACAGTTGGTGGAGGGCGTATAAGCAAGCAAAAGGAGGTGATGCTTATGTAGCGACGCTGTCATGGAATGATTTTCGTGACATCTTCTTTTTGCAGTATTTTCCATACTCTGAGAAAGAAAAGTGTGAACGAGAGTACAAATCGATTCGTCAACTACCTGAGGAAACTAGTACTGACTTTATGAAGAGATTTCTTAGATTGGCGGGTTTCTTGGGGGCTAAGGCGGGCACCCAGGAAGAACAGGCTAAACACTTCAAATGGGGGCTGAATGACTTTGTACTTGACAGGATCTTAAACACCGAGTTTACTGATGTAGCACAGGTTGCTAATGCTGCAAGAAACATTGAAATCTTCCGTGATAGGTCAAAGAATGAAGGAAACAACAAGAGGGACAGAGACGGCCATCGTATACGACCATCAGAAACACCATCACAGGGGTCTAATCCGAGAGCTGATGATCGAAGGGATAGTGACAGATATGGCAACCATGGCAGACATGGCAACAGGGACAGATATGGCACTGACAGAAGGCGTGGTGATAGACAGGGCAGTGACAGACATGGTAATGGTAGTGACAGACAGGGAAATGGTAGTCAGAAGGCGTGGCGTGACCAAGATCAGCAGGTTCGGGGCCAACATTATAGTCGTTCTTATGGGTCATCAAGCCAGAGTGGATACCCGGATTATAACTCATGTCCCCCATGTAACCTTTGTGGGAAATTTCATCCAGGAAAGGCGTGTCACAGGGCTACTGGTGCTTGCTTTGAATGTGGAGAGGTTGGGCATTTGGCTAAAGATTGTAAGAAAGGTAGTACGAGCAGCGGGGGAAAACGATTTGGTACATTTTCGTTTAAGATTGGACATTAATTTCGCGGACGAAATTTTTTTTAGAGGGGAAGAATTATAACACTCCCAAAACTATTATTACATAAAACTATAAGAAAAACTTTCGTATACACAAATAAAGAGAACCACATGAAACAAATGTACATTACTTCCGATATTTAATTATCTAGTACTACTTTGCCTAATATTTTTTTAGCACATAGATAATAAATAACTAATAAATATATCAAGAAGATAAGAATGAATGCAAATTTGCACACGTTTAAATTTACTTAGTCAAGAGATACTCTACATAAGTGATAATAATCGTGTAGCCTGTTACATGTTCCACTCCCATATATGCACATCCCTATTCATTCTCTGCATAATTCTCAAAGCAAC
>BQNB010022415.1:24168-50403 GCA_026074375.1 Tanacetum coccineum | reverse complement strand
AATTCAAAAGAATATGTCGACCCAAAAAATTTTGGGTCGAGAAATTTGGATCGAGAACTTAGGGTCGAAATTGTCGACCCTAAGTACTTTGGGTCGACACCCTTTGTAACTTAGGGTCGAGAATGTCGACCCTACACCCTTATTTTGTTGTAGTAAATCGAATCCGGTGTAATTAAGTTGTGAGCCAGTTTTGATTTTATTGTGAATAGACCTCTCCCTTTTTTAACCTGACTTGTCATGTAATTTATATTTAAGCCAAAAATCGGATACTTAAACTATAATCGTCCAAATTGAAAGATGAAAAGGTAATGCATGGGACATCCTTGTCTAAATTTGGCCTAATCGTTACAAAAGCTTATATAGTCCCTTTGTTCCCAGTCTATTCGTGGGAATGGTTAATAAAAAGTTGCCTTTTGTTCAATGGCTGCCTTCTTTTGAAGGACAATATTAGTCCATAATATTGTCACCTATATTAGGGACTAATTTCTATCAATTAATAAGATATTAATTATGTTGCAAACTTGCAATGCTATTTGCGAATTGAAGTATTAGTTGAACCATTGACTGTATGTTCGTATTGATATATCTAACAAATTACATAAAATTGTGACCGCATTGATATATCTAACGTACAACACTACTATTGTTGCCTTGTTGGTGTATAAATTTCATATCTAACGGCCCAAAGCATTTCAAAATTTGATATTCAGGTATTAATCCTTCAACTCTTTTAAAGGTTTAGAGCATTGGGGACGGATGCTAAGAACTTAGCAAATGCTCCTTCCATCAAAATTGACAGTGGGTTTGAGATCAAGAATCTGTCAGTTTCAGTCTGTATGATAATGTTTTGGTGCCTAATTTCTTATTAGGCTATAAATAAAATTCGATTGCCCTAAAAAAGAAAATTTAATCCTTCTATCCCCCTAGCCATGTGTTGTTTTTTGTCGTTTCAAGAGGTCGGCCAAGAAAAACAGCGTCAAGTGGAGATAATGGCGCCAATGATCCATATGCCATAAGACTTGTCGTAACGTCATTTCAAGGTCCCCGTTTGCTGTCTCAAGAAAACTGAAACATGATGTCGAACCTTGATTCCGACACCATAAAGTCTAGATGCATCTTTTAAAAGAGGAAATGTGACTGTTCATAGTCTAGGGTTTGCATGGCCATATGAAATGCCTAATTTTGAATACGTGCATGTAATGTAGATCAAGAGTGTACAAATCAAGAGGGCACAAGAAGACTTTATTGTGCCTAGAGCCCTTGTTTCCATCGTGAATTAGCAACTATATTGATTTTGACTTGCACATACGTTGAACCAATGGGAGTTAAACAAAAAGCAAAATGTATCCTAAACTAAAATATAATTGAAACGCATGGAGTCCATAATGGGATTCTTGATAAGTAAACTGTTTGGATGATGAGGTGAATAAGCGATTTTATGAATTGTACCTAAATAGACCAAGACACTAGCACGTAGGACCAGCTTGTCTTTTCCTTCCCCTAACTATTTTTTTTAACCATGGTTTCCGACTCTTTGACCGACTAATCCTATGAGTTGAATCCACCGATACACAGAACTCACAACCAGGTTAAAAAACCTCCTTATTTCAGGAGGTTGGCTGGTCCTTTCCCTAAACTATATACAAAACTATATTCAGGGGGGGATCGTACATTTCTTTCTTAACAGTAGCAGGAGAAAGTTTATATAAATATTCCTAGTTGCAAACTATGTTATGTTCATAGGGATATGTGTGGGAAAGATTTAGTAAACTAACTGTGAATGACTTTATGCATGTGTATAAACAATTTGTTTATGCATTGATGATGATTTGATAAAAATCTAGCTTGTGTCATTGTGTCAAGCATGTAACAAATCATGGATATCTTAAGCCTAAAAAATAAGTTCTAACAAGTTACAAATCTTAGCTTGGAGAAAGTTTATGTTAGCTCTCATTTTATAAAAATTCTAGTTTTAGTAAGCTCTTAAAATTTAAGCATTTTGGAAAACGCTACCAATTTTGTTTTGACCATTTGACAAGGTTAATTACATATATAACTTAATTTTTATTTATTTATATTTTTAATTAATTTGTATGTATTTAGAGCATCTCCAACGGCTAAAATGATAAAAAGTTTTTCACTATATTTTCTTGTCGGATCATCGGCCTATTCTTCTTAAAGAAAATGGTTACGATTATGGCCCTACTCCATTTCGTTTTTTCCATCATTGGCTTGAGATGGATGGTTTTAACACATTTGTGGAGAACACTTGGAAAAACAGTCCTATGGTGGGAAATAATGCTCTTCTAAGTTTGATGAATAAACTTAGAAATCTTAAGAATCAGATTCGTATTTGGAATAAGAGTAATTCGGGGACCCGGAAAAACGATCAGCTTAGACTTAAAAAACAGTTGGAGGAAATTGATCTGGATATTGATAGAGGGCTTGGGAATGAAGAGCTGGTCAATTCCCGCTTAGCTATTCTTCATCAAATCCAAAAGATAGATAATTTAGAATCGAAGGAAAGGGCTCAAAAGGCTAAAATTAAATGGGCGGTAGAAGGAGATGAGAATTCCGGTTTTTTTCATGGTATCATAAACAAAAGGCGTAATATTCAAAATATTAGGGGGGTTATGGTTGATGGTAATTGGATTGAAAACCCGAATGATGTCAAGAAAGAGTTCTTCGACCATTTTGCCAATCGTTTTGGTAAGCCGGACAAACCTACTGCTTCTATTAGTCTTGACTTTCCTAATCAGATTTCTCATGAGCAAAGTGATCATATGGAGAGGGAGGTTTCTAATGATGAAATTAAGAAATCGGTTTGGGAATGTGGTACCGACAAAGCCCCGGGTCCGGATGGATTCACGTTTGGTTTTTTCAGACACTTTTGGCATCTTGTGGATAGGGATGTTTGTGAAGCGGTGAGGTATTTTTTTAAATTTTCTGATTTACCCAAAGGGTGTAATTCATCTTTCATTGCCTTAATTCCGAAAATTCCGGATGCTAATCTTGTTAAGGATTTTAGACCGATTAGCCTCATTGGTAGCATATATAAAATCATTGCTAAGATTTTAACTAATCGTCTTGTTGATGTCTTGGGGGGAATTATTAATGAGGTTCAATCGGCTTTCATTAAAGATAGGCAAATTCTTGATGGGCCTTTTATTTTAAATGAAGTCATGTCTTGGTGTAAGAAGAAGAAAAAACAAACTCTTCTTTTCAAAGTGGACTTTGAAAAAGCATATGACTCGGTAAGGTGGGATTTTCTTGATGATGTTTTAGGCAAGTTTGGGTTTGGGGATAAATGGAGAAAATGGATTCAATGTTGTCTTCATTCTTCGAAAGGGTCTATCATTATCAATGGTAGTCCAACCGACGAGTTTCAATTTGGTAGAGGTCTTAAACAAGGTGATCCGTTATCTCCTTTTTTATTCTTATTAATCATGGAAAGTCTCCATATTTCATTTCAAAGAGTGGTTGATGCGGGTATGTTCCATGGTATCGATGTTGGTGGTTTGGTTAATCTTTCGCACATGTTCTATGCGGATGATGCGGTTTTTATAGGTGAATGGAGCGAAAGTAATATAACTTCTCTTATCCATGTTCTTGATTGTTTTCATAAGGTTTCAGGTTTAAAAATCAATATGTGCAAAAGCAAAATCATGGGCATTGAAGTTGATAATGGTAAAGTCTCTCGAGCGGCGACCAAATTCGGATGTCTTGTTCTTAAAGCTCCTTTTTTATATCTTGGTTCTTATGTTGGAGGGGACATGAATAAAATTCAATCTTGGAAGGACATTATTGATAGAATTAGAAGACGTCTATCAAGATGGAAGATGAAAATGTTATCGATTGGAGGGCGGCTCATGTTAATCAAATCGGTACTTGGCTCGATGCCTATTTTTCACATGTCAATGTTTAAAGTTCCTGCAGGTGTCATTCAAATTCTGGAATCTCTTCGAAGTAAATTCTTCAATGGTCATGAGAGTTCGGGTAAAAAAGCTTCGTGGGTTCAATGGAAGAAGGCTCTTGCTCCTAAAGATAACGGTGGTCTAGGTATTTTTAGTCTTTATGCTCTTAATAGAGGATTGATATTTAAATGGGTTTGGAGATTTTTAGCCCATGAGCCTACGCTTTGGTCTCGTGTTATCAAGGCTATACACGGAGCCAATGGAAAGATTGATGAGATTTCGGGTAAAGGAGCTAATTCATGTTGGATAAATATTATTAAAGAGGTTAGGAGGCTTGAGGAAAAGGGTATTAACCTGCTTTTGTTCATGAAGAAGAAACTTGGGAATGGCCTTTCGACTTTATTCTGGGATGACGTGTGGTGTGATGGGGGCAAGCTTAAGAATAGATTCCCTAGAGCGTATGCTCTCGAAAACAGCAAACAAATTACAGTAGGTCAAAAACTTGCGCATCCTAGTCTTTACCATTCGTTTCGTAGACATCCGAGAGGAGGGCTGGAACTCACTCAAGTTGAAGAGTTAGCGAAAGTGATTAACCCTGTGGTGCTTACTCAGTCTCCTGATTCATGGTCTTGGACATTGAACAATTCTGGTGGTTATACCGTGGCTTCGTCAAGAAACATGATAGATTCGCGATTACTTCCGAAAGGTGATCTAAAGACTAGGTGGATTCGATATGTTCCCAACAAAGTGAACACCTTCGCTTGGAAGGTAATGACGAACTCCTTACCTACTAGATTTAACATTTCCAGACGTGGTATAGATATTGAGTCTCTATCTTGTGTGAATTGTGATGTCGGGATTGAAACCAATGATCATTTGTTCTTCGCTTGTAACACGGCAAAGAAGATTTCTAAATTAATAAATCGGTGGTGGGACGTGCCTTTTATGGATATTAACTCTTACGGAGAATGGAGGTCTTGGATCGATAATGTAAAACTGCCGAAGAAGAATAAAAGCATGTTCCAAGGTATTTATTTTGTGATGTGGTGGCTTCTATGGAATTTTCGTAATAAGAAGATGTTCGAGGCCAAGCCCAAATCTAAGGAGACGTTTTTTGATGAGATTATTTGTAGTTCTTATTACTGGTGTCGGTATAGATGCAATACTTTGTTTAGCTGGGACGATTGGTATAAAAACCCGTCTCTTATTTCTTTGTAATTTCTAGCTCCTTGCTAGTTTTTTTTAATAAAAGTCGCCGTTCAAAAAAAAAACTCTAATCCAAACTTGTTTGTCTCTACTAATCTTTATCATCCACGTAATCTTCTAACTCGAATGCATCACATATATTCCAAATGTAAATTTGTATATCAAGATTATTTATAAAAAACTACATGTGAAGTACCTTGATAATATTTGATTTTTCTCCTCATCATTGTCAATTAAAGATTTAAGTTTTCATTTGCCCGGTAAACCCTACACAACATAAAAAAAAATCAATGGTGTGTAATTGAGTGATAATTATTTATCATTCAATAGACAACGGGGCTATTTGGGAAGCTTATTCAGGCATCTTATTAGCTTAATGCAAATTTAAAACAACATCCAAACAACGTATTTGAAAGATAAAAGTAGTAAAGAATATAACGTTAAAAGAATATAATGTTGAAACTAAAAATAAGTTCATGCCTATATCGTAAAAGAGAGTATACTTTATAGTTGAAAAAAAGTAAAAACAATAAAACAAATTTTCAAGCATCTTCACCATCAAATGATATTATATCTGATATAGCTTCCAAGCATCTATGCGCCCCCTTATAATCAAGTGCCACCTTCTGATCAAGAAATTAATCTCTTCTTGTAGCTTCTATAGCTCCTCATTTGTAGGCTATCATCGGTTGAAGACGCACAACTGTTCACCGCCTAACTTACCAAAAAGACCTAATTAATATTTGCTTCACGTTATTCATGTAATCAATTTCATACCATATCCAACCACTCCTGAACATTTTAGTCATACCAATATCGCTAAATAATCATGATTGATGGAAATCAAACTATAGCCAACCAATTTTCAACCCACCTCATTTGCTATTAAACACCATTATGTTAATTAAACTTGTATAATATCATGCTAACAACAACAAAGGTACATATGTTTTATAAAATTGAAGTAACTTGATAAAAAAGTATGTCTGTGATTGCTAATAGTAATAAGTTTTATCAAAAACATCAATTTAAAACACTAAATATCACTTCAGTTTGCATCTGAAACTACTCAATGTATAATCATGTTGTGAAAAATCATTGCTGAAATAACATCATGGAAAATTGCAAATACCTCATTTGGATTTTTTCAGTGTTTAGGTAATGCCTGAAGAAATGATATTGTTCGTTCTTGGATGGGTACCTGAATAATCACCATTGCAAAGCTTGCAAAGCTATAGTATAAAACTATGCAATCTTTGGTCTTAATAGGAGTGGCAAAACTAGTGGATTGGGCAACGGGTCAAATGTGTAATATTTTGTATGAGTGATAAAAAAACACATATATCATTTGAGAAGGTTTTATGCAATTAAATACGTCTTGGATGACTTTTAACCCGTTTGACCCGCTTGACCCATATGCCTTGTTAGAAATAAAACATTACCCAGTTCGACCCATTTATATCTAAATGGGTCAAAATTTAAACCTTTAGTCTTACTTATACAGTTTCATATATAATCAGTTATTTTTCGAGAATGAAACCAAATCAAATTGGTTTTGATAAAGTAATTTGATTGACATTTAAAAGTCAAATGCTACTCTTTTTTTGCACAGAAAAGGGGGTTTAAAGGGATTAAAAAACCAGGAAGCAAGTGTACAATTTGTAGTCATAGTCATAGCAAGCATATTCGTTGAAGTGATTTCCAATGTCAAACCCTCTATTCTAAATCTATGAAGTATAGTTTTCTTGTTTAAATAGCACGTATAAATGAGACTCATTAAAGATTCTAGATAAAACACGAGCAGAAATTTAAATAAATCAATCAATAACTTTTAAACATTAGATGTTCAATATAAGCACCATAGATGTAAAAATAGGTGGGTAATACATTAAAAATGGTCTGGGTTAAAATGGGTCAATTTTTATATGTACCTAAAATGGTCGTGTCAACATAAGTGACATATATAACTTACTTTCATCGTCATTCAGCATAAGATTTCCGGAAAGCAAGTCATTATGAGCGAACACCACAGGAGCATTAAGATGGTCTGTCAATTCATGCCTCATAAATCACAAAACATTTCTACACATATAAACTGTGGTTCTTTTGAATTTCTACACAAATACGTGCAACCTCAAAAATTTATTTTAGCCCATTATAAAAAACAATGCTAATACATACCTTACGCAGACTAATTTCGGCCTCGACTTCTTCAAACGAAATCTTCATATAAAATTTTTACTTTTCACCATCATCAAATGTAAGACTGAATGCTGTAACAAAATAAACTTAATCTTTCAGCACACTATTGATAACTTAATGCATAGAAAAACGACTACCAGTAAGATGAATGTAGAAAAAAATGCCACGCTTAAGAAATTTCAAGATATCTGTCCACAGCTGTAGTTCCTTATATCCTTGAACATTTATGTAACACCCCCAAAATGGATCGCAGCGGAATATGATATTTCGAGGGCATTACTTCATAGATCAATAGCACAAGGTATGAGAACGACCATTATAAGGGTCGTTTAAAAATTGATACATTGGTTTTCATAAATGGTTCGTTACAAAAAGCTCATGGGCTTAACTTAATTATCTTGGAAAAGTAAAGATTTCACAACATAACAATGTTCCAAAATGTAATGCATGCAAATCTTTATGATAATGCGACTTCAAATGCCGACCAACCAATGTATCCTTGACTTGTACCTTATTGACCTGAGAAAACATGTTTAAACTGTCAACAATAATGTTGGTGAATTTATAGGTTTATGAATTTAATAAAGCGGATAGCAAGATTTTTCCTGTAATAGAGTAACGAATACAATATCACAAATATGTATTACGAAATGCACTAAGATCATGACACCGAAGCTAAACAATGTATGTATTTAAAATACACATAAATGACTTTGCCCTATGTAGATGTTCAACCCGTAACATCCATGAATCCAAATGGTATACGTTCGTCGTTTCCGGCCAACCGGTAAACTAGCAAGCGCTACTTGCCCGAACAGGGATGTTAATCTCAATAGATCTATTCATAACATTCGCGCTCGCATAATGCAATTAACAATTACGTCCATGCAATTAACAGTTCATGATAACGGGCATAGTGGGTTATAGCTACTTAGGAAAACTCGTAATATTTGAATTTAAAATATACTTGCATCCATGTTGGAAACAAACATGATCTCATCCCCGAGATTTGATAAATGATTGAATAAGTATAAAAGTGGGGACTACAAACTCACCGTAAGTAATGATAACGTAGAAGCAAAGTAGTGGCATGAAAAAAAAACGATGCAAAAGGCTTATCCGCAACCTATGAATGAATAATACATATTTCTAAATGAAAAAAAATAATACAAAAACTTGCAATCTCGTCCCTAGTATGTGCTTGGAGTATAATTGAATTAACGTTATTTAAAAAAATATCTCCTTTTAAAAATGGTCAACTTTATCGGGTCAACACGGCTAAAATATGAGCATATAAATTACGACTTCGAAATTTTAAGAAACTAGGTTGCTTATACTTTAATTCGTTAGTTTAGGTCAGCCCTTGGTTCGGTCTCTAAGTGGGTTAATTAATTGGTCGAAATGTTGACGTTTTGCTTTTGGGGTAAAACGTACTTATCACTAAGTTTATCATGTGTCGGTTAGAGTTTTGAAATTAATTTACGGGTTTATTAGTTGACGATGTTAAAAAGTAAAAATATATTTGAAAAATCCGCTGGGTAATCTACAACTTTTGTTAAATGAGTTTCGTCTAAAAATGTCGTTTAGATAAGTAAAAATGGGGCTAAACATGTGTGGGTCGTTGGGTAGTTTATACTTAGAAAATAAATGGCCTCTTTCAGCGGGCAAACGCGTGTGTGGTCAGGGTTTTACAAGCAGTTTATGGCCTTGATACTTAACACTAAAATAAAACAAAAATACCTTATTAAACTATGACCTACTGGCTACTACTTATCTTTTATAAGCTTTACATGGCGAGGTCGTTAACTAGCTCGAAAGTGGGTCGAAAAATGGGGTTATATGCAAACAGTCTTGACTGTTTGCACACAAGGTGTTTGACTAAATGTCGCCATCTGTGAAGAACAGTCAATTTGGCATGCGAATTGTGGGCAACTTACTAATCAAAAAGGGTGATGTTTACTCTAGCTTAAAGTTGGCACTTTGGACTTCCTTTAATGAAACTTGGTTCGCCATTTCAGTTAGCATAATAGTCAGAATAATTTGAGGAAAACGAGTTCGTTGGCTGTTTACAAAAGGGGCAGTAATGACAGTCTTTGCACGTCGCCTTTGGGACCTTGTAACTTTCTACCTACCTGCCGAAAATGTAAGATTCCAAGGGCAAAATACTCACTATATGTCTTACTTTTAAAATGACCAAACTTGATTTCATACTTTCTACTTTTAAGGGTCAAATAAAATGTATCCAAATTTGTTAGTGTAAGCTGCGAATAATATCATTACTTACACACTTTTCTTCCTAGCTAACCAACACATTCCTATTTCTTAAAGGGGGCTGAGTGTTTCTAACCCTAATATCTGGCACAGCTAGGTACATGTTTCACACTTTTGTTCGCAAGTTTTAAGGAGTTTTACATATTTATTCGCTTTACCAGGAAACAAAAGAAAAGAACAGGTTCCCTTTTATCAAGCACACATTAAAGACGTAAGCATTGCACAAAATAGATAAGTAGTAGGGAAAGGATTTGCTCACAAAACTCAGGGACGAGTGTGTGAAAGAACTTAACCCAAACGAAAACCCTAATGGTTTAACTCCTGGAATCCGACCCCAAATACTAATCTTAACGTTTCACCGTGCCTTGAACTTTACTTGCGTACTTGTAACGACCCGATGAGTATCTCTAGTTTCCTTGAACTTCGACCCACAAGAAGAACCCCACGAGTGATGACTAGGTTTAGGGTTTAATGGAGAAAAGGAAAAGGTGAAGATTTGGTGGGTATGTATGCCGAATTCAGCGAACAAAAGGGTGATATTTATGAGAGTTGTGGTCTTTGAGCTGCTGTAAAATTGGGATATCATTATCCTTACTCGTTGATCTTCTTATAGTCGAATAATGGGGAAAGAGAACTAGGTCAAACAAGTACTCACAAGTGTATGCAATACCACATTTGGTAAGCATCTTGGTACAGGGATGAAAAGGCGATTACTGTGGATTTCTTGGGGAGGAAAAAGGAGGTTTGGAATGTTGGGAAGGGTTTTGATACGTTGGAGGATGGAGTAGTGGGGTGGAGGGCTTTAACCGATAGATTTTAAGGAGTAATAAGGGGTCAAGATATTTTGTGGTTATCTAGAAAATTTTAAACGTGAAGGTGTATAAATCAAGGGATAGCAGCCTATATACATATCACGGGTGTTTGTGTGTTTTTATAAAAAGAGCTTGGGCTTTACACATGGGTTAATAGAGTTATTGTGTGATGGGTTCATGTATTCTCTTTTTTTTGTCGTACATGAGGATTTGAATATGGGAGTACACGATTGTTTTGCTAGCTTGTTGGGATTTTATTTGTTTCCCTTGAATTACCTAAGTAAATTTTTCCTATTATGCACAACCCCTTTCATAAGTGAAGAAACATACAACTTGCTCATTCACTCTTTAAAGTTAGCTGCTAGGTGGTGACGAAAGGATATGGATGACATACATTTGATTTTAAATTTGACAAGACGTAGGAAGATGTTAACTAAGATCTTAAGCCTAAGCGTGGGCTTATTCATGGTATTAGAAGGCCTTGGTTAAGTTTTTACTTATTATGGTTTAACTAAATGATCTAAATTAAAAGTAAGTACGTATGAATGGAAGGTAATAGAGTTATTGATATTGTTATGAGACCTGAAAACACGGGGTGTTATAGTCTCCCCTGGTTAAATGAGCCTTGTCCTCAAGGCTTAAGACACGCCACTTGATGATGGTGCGGTCTTGACGAAAAGGTGTGGATATTTTTGTTTGAATTTGTCCTCACGTTCCCAGGTAAACTCAGGACCTCGTTTGGAGTTCCATCTAACCTTTATGATGGGAATGCGACTCCTCTTCAATTGCTTGATTTCCCGATCCATAACTTCCACCGGCTCCTCCACAAAGTGGAGCTTGTCATCAACACGTAGTTCTTCCAACGGAATCACCAACGATTCATCGGACAGACACTTCTTCAGGTTTGACACGTGAAACGTGTTATGAACTCGGCTTAATTGTTGTGGTAGCTCCAGTTTATAGGCAACCGTCCCGACTCTCTCGATTACCTTGAAAGGACCGACGTACCTAGGGTTTAACTTCCCTCGTTTGCCAAAACGCACAACTCCTTTCCAAGGTGAAACTTTTAACATGACCTTGTCACCAACTTGAAATACCATTGGCTTACGTCTAATGTTCGCATAGCTCTTCTGTCGGTCACGAGCGGCCTGGATTCTGCTTTTGATTTGGACGATCTTCTCGGTGGTTTCATGAATTATTGCAGGACCTGTAAGCTGAGCCTCTCCAACTTCTGCCCAACACACGGGTGATCGGCACTTTCGCCCATACAGTGCCTCAAAGGGTGCAGCCTTTATGCTGGTATGATAACTGTTGTTGTACGAGAACTCTACTAACGGCAAATGTCTATCCCAATTCTTTCCAAAATCTAACACGCAAGCGCGTAACATATCTTCCAAGGTTTGGATAGTCCTTTCACTTTGACCGTCAGTTTCGGGATGATAGGCCGTACTCATGTCCAATCGAGTTCCCAATGCCTTATGAAGTGCTTGCCAGAATAGTGAAGTAAATCTACCCACGATCGAGATAAATAAAAAAAATAGATACAGGTACACATGTCGGGTGAACTACATCCTTCATGTAGAGTATTCATCAATTTCTCCATGGATCATTTTCCCTCATTGTAGTGTAAGTGAGCAGACTTCGTAAGGCGATCAACGATCACCCAAATGGTGTCATAACCGTTTGCCGTCTTAGGGAGTTTAGTGACGAAATCCATGGTGATCTTCTCCCATTTCCATTCTGGAATCTCTGGTTGAACTAGTAAGCCAGAAGGTTTTTGATGCTCTGCCTTGACTTTGGCACAAGTAAGACACTTGCTAACATAAGTGGCAATGTTCGCCTTCATGTTAGGCCACCAATACACCCTTTAAATCCTGGTACATCTGTCTGAACCCGATGAATAGAATATTTTACTTATGAGACTCTGTGCATGACTAAAGTCCTTAAGTCGCCATAACACGGTAACCAACTCTGGTTATTTAAACATAAGGTTCCGTCCGCACGGGGTTTTAGTCTTTCCTTTGTGAGGTCCTGTCGGAGCATTCCTCCAACATCTTCAGCAGTGAGGTTTTTAGGTTTTAATGCTTCAGTTTGAGCTTCTAGGATTTGTTTAGGAAGATTCAAACCAATAGTCACGACTAAGGCTCGAACCCGCTATTGTAAAGTTTAGACCGTTCTTTTTTCTGCTCAAGGCATCAACAACAACGTTTGCCTTTTCCCGGGTATAACGAAATCCCACAATTCGTAAATCCACTAAGTAATTCCCAACCAACGCCGTTGTCCTCATGTTCACTCTTTTTTAGTCCAAGAAAATGTTGTAACACTTGGTCGGAAATAAGGTTGCAACCATGTTCCCGTATAATTAATGTCTCCAATCTTAAGAGCGAACACCACAGCTCCAAGTTTCTAGAATCATGAGATGTGTAGTTTTCTCGTGGATCTTCAGTTTCGAGAACGAAGGCTAACACTTTCTTGTTTTGCATAAGTACGCACCCAAACCCTTATGTGAGAGCATCACAATAAAACTATAGTTATCTGATCCTTTAGGAGCGAAAGCAGAATAGTTGCGCTACACAGTTTTTGTTAATCCATGAAAAGCGGCTTCCTCCTTCTCTCCCCCATCGAACATCACAGTTCTCTGAGTCATCTTAGTCATTGCTTGGCGAATTTGGAAAACCCTTCAATGAATCATTCTAATAAAAACCGGACAGTCCCTAAAAATTGGCGGATCTCTGTTCACTCTTGAGACGCCCAATCTTTAACCGACTCGAATCTTCGCATGATCCCCACATGGATGCCTTATTCTATCAATCACATGCCCAAGAATTGTACCTTGGATCCAAAATTCACACTTGGGAGAATTTTTGCGTACTACTCCTCCTCTAAGTAGATCTATAGATTAGTTTTGAAATGTTCTGTCATGTTTCTTCCTTGCTCATCGAATAACTTAGAATATCATCGATAAAGACTATAACAAACTTTTACCAGTACGGTTGCACACTCTATTCAAGAGGTCCATGAATACATCAGTTTCATTTGCACCCAAAAGGCTTGACATGAAATTCATAATTGCCGCAAACCGTCCTAAACGCTGTTTTCGGGATATCTTCCTCGCGAACTCTCAGCTGATGGTACCCTGATCGTAAGTCGATTTTTGAGTAGATTCTCATATCCTTGTACGTTGTATCGAACATGTCATCGATCCCTGGGAAGTGGTAACGTGATCTTTACCGTTAGCATGTTCCAACTCACATAATCTGATGCACATACGGAATGAACCATCTTTCTTCTTGACAAACAAGACGGGGCTCCCCAAGGTGAAGAGCTGGGTCTTATAAATCCCCCCCCCCCTCCTTTGTCGGAATAGTTTTTCTGAAGTTGTTCTGCCCAGTTCTTTCTTTCCGATGGTGCCAATCGCTAAGGCGCCCGCGCAACAGTGCACACCTGGTACCAAATCAATTTGGAAGATTCTACATGTCGATTGGTGGAATACCCGGGAATAACAATGTAAAAAAAGTCTGACTCCGGAAAAACTCAGAAGTCTCTGACAATCGGCACGTCCTCAAGTCGCTTCTCCTCCGACTTGTCTTCGGCTTCCTTTGTAGTGATGTGTGCCAAAAAGACGTCACATCCCTTTGACAGATACTCTTGTGCTTTAGTGCACGAAATGATATTCAGTCGAGATTCTTTCTTTTGGTTGTTTCCGTTTCCTTGAAAGATTAACATTTCTCTTCTAAAGTATCTCGCACAATCTTCTCGTCACAGATGATCACTCCATGATGCTTTGTTAACCAATCCATTCCAATAATGGCGTCAAAACTACCGAGTGGGACCGGCATCAAGTCGATATTGAAAGGGTGGTTCATGAAGTTTAGGGTGCAACCTCGAATTATGGTGTTAACTCCTATGATTTTCCCATCAGCCAACTCTACGTCATAATGATTTTCTAATGTAGTGGGGGTAATGTCAATCATGGCACTAAAGGAATTAGATACAAAGCTCCTATCCGCACCAGTGTCAAACAAAATTGTAGCATAACGGTTGTTGAGAAGAAACGTACCCGTGATGACGTTAGAGTCTGGGCTAACATCTCTCCCTCCCAAAGCATAAGCTCTTCCTTGAGCTGTGCCATTCCCGTTGCCATTCCCACGGTTCTTCAGCTTTGGACAATCTCTCCTCATATGCCCGGTGTTACCACATTCATAGCATGCTCCAGCCTTCTGATTTTTGTTGTTGTTGTTGCTATGGTTGTTATTTGTATTGACCCGACAATCGGTGGTAGTATGGCCATACCTCTTGCATTTTCCACACTTGGGTGCGCATTGCCCAGTATGGTGGTAATTACACTTGGTGCACAAAGGTAGGTCCCCAGTATAGACCTTCTTTTCACCAGGGCCAGCGGTGTACGCCCTAGCTACATTTTGCCTCTTATTGGATTGTTGTTGGTGGTTGTTTCTTGACAAATCATCAGCCTTCCTCTTGTTTTCATTCTGTCTTTCCGCATAAGTGCGGAGTTTCTGATCCATCAAATCGTTGGCCAACTCGATGGCAAAGTCAAGAGTCTTGGGCCTTGCAGACATGACATTTCCATGAATGTTATCGGGAAGTCCACCGATATACTTGTCAATCTTTGCAGTTTCATCAGCAAGAAATTTGGTGCACATCAAGGCTAATTCTTGGAAACGCTGAGTGTAAGCTGCAACATCATTTCCCTTGACCTTAAGATTCCACAGTTCAATTTCAAGTTTCTTGATCTCACCATTTGGACAATATTTGTCCGACAATTTCTTCTTAAAAGTCCCCCAAGTCATAGCATAGGCAGCATCATGACCTAAGGTTCTCACATGACCATTCCACCAGGTTAGTGCAGCACCTAGCAGAGTACAGGTAGCAAACTTCACTTGGTTTTCAACGGCACAACCGCTAATGTGGAATACTGATTCCATCTTTTCGATCCATTGAGACAAGCCCACAATGCCTTCAGTTCCTTTGAAATTCAAGGGTTGGCATTTCATGAAATCAGGATAGGTACAGGTACGTGCAGGTTGCACAGGCCTTCTGATTCCTCCTCCTGAATTCTGGCTATCGTCATCCTGAGTTGAGTTTCTTTGAATTGCCCGATCGATCATAGCTTGAATGGATTCTGGAGTCATGGCGTCGTTTGTTCCTTGTCTTGTTACAGGCATGATTCTAATAATCACAAGAACACAATGTACGTGAGATATAGTCACAATGTCGATACAAATGAATATGATAACTACACCACAACACAATGAGAAAAAAATATAATAACATGAAATCAACCATAACATCATTCGTTAATATTTCGTAACATAAAGTCGGGTCATACATGATTTGGTTGGATACAAAATGACCACAAATGATCTTAGTACAGAAAATGAAAATACGTCCTAGAGTCTATTAGCTGGGAATTACCCATAACACTTAATAGACTATACAAGATAACTAGAAATGAGAAATACAACTAACAGCTACTACCGGTATCCTCCACCGTATCAATTCGGGCCCTCGCCTCTAGCACATGGGTACGCATAATCTGTCTGACTGCATCATCCTCAGCTCTCTGGCGCTGCCACTCCATACGAGTCATGTGAGTTTCCAATGTCTCAAGTCGCTCCAATAATGCCCTGTTCTGCGCCTCAGACCTAAGGTAAGCCTGGCGTACCTCCTGTAACTCTGTCTCATAAGCAGTCCTCTGACCTCTCACTACATCAATCTCAAGTCTAATGTCCCTGCGGTCAGTCTGTGCATCAAGAAGCTGTGTATAGAAGTCTTCACTCTCCCGCTTGCGAGCCTGTACCTGGTAACTGACCCTCAAGTTAACTTCCTCAATGGACGTCATCATCCTATGCTCAGAAACCTGTAGAGCTCTAGCATAACCAACATCCTATGCTTTGTCTGCAGCTCTAGCAATAGTCCGGGCCTTATGACCAGGACTATTAACCAAACCCTGTCCTGTCACAACTGTATCAACAAAATCATACTAACCTCTAGGTGCTCTAGCAGCGGCAGTAGCAGAACTCTCTGCTATATCACAACCAAGTGGGGGAGCAGTAACTAACGATCTCCCTCGAGGTGGCATAACCTCCTCGGGGATGTCATCTCTTATGCGAATCATAGCTGCCCTATGACCCAGTGGTGCCTGGTCATAGGTAGGGTTGGTGGGAGGTGGTGTAGCAGCAGTCTCATCCTCCTCAAATGGTTCAGTCCCGTCAGAATCCTCAAAGGGTTCGTCTTCCTTAGCTTCTCCCTCCTCGGACTCATGCTCCTCGATAGGATCCTCCTCAGGATCCTCGTCATCATCCTCGCCATCCTCAGGCTCTTCCGGGTAATCAATCGAACCTGCATCAGTATCATCCTCCATCGAATCCGAGTCAGCCAAGAATCCGTATGAATTAGCGTCCTCTGCATCAGACTGATCCTCGACCGGCATGTTCTCCTCTGATGAGTCATGGTGCTCTGGGTGATCTGGAACATACAGCGGTACATGCTCGTCCAATTCCATAGGGTCCGGCACATAAGCAGGTGGCAGTGGGTGTGCTTGTCCGTGTTGAGCGACCTCCTCGTATGGGTCTACATTCGGGATCTCGCCAGCATTCACGAGTGGAATGCCCCATGCTGATGGCTCGCTTGAACCAGAAGATACGGATGTATAGGTAACAGTGGATGAGGCGTCGTCGGAAGACATGGCAAATCTGTAATCATAATATCACTTGTATAAGTATATTATATAATACTAGCGGTAATATACGTAATGAAATACTAACACGTATAAAACCCATGTAAGCAATTGCTAAAATGATGTATGACATGTAAGCATAGATGCAATTAAGTAATGTATGCATGTCCCTTGGAAAATCTTTGAATGACACAATATTTGGAAACGGCTATAGACCAATTAAAAACGTTTGACCTGGTTCTCTATAGCCTTGGCTCTGATACCAATCTGTAACACCCCCAAAATGGGTCGCAGCGGAATATGATGTTCCGGGGGTATTACTTCATAGATCAATAGCACAAGATATGAGAACGACCATTATAAGGGCCGTTTAAAATCTGTTACATTGGATTTCATAAATGGTTCGTTACAAAAAGCTCATGGGCTTAACTTGTTTATCTTGGAAAAATAAAGATTTCACAACATAACAATATTCCAAAATGTAATGCATGCAAATCTTTATGATAATGTGACTCCAAATGACGACCAGCCAATGTATCCGTGACTTGTACCTTATTGACCTGAGAAAACATGTTTAAACTGTCAACAATAATGTTGGTGAATCTATAGGTTTATAAATTTAATGAAGCGGATGGCAAGATTTTTCCTGTAATAGAGTAACGAATACAATATCACAAAATGTATTACGAAATGCACTAAGCTCATGACACCGAAGCTAAACAATGTATGTATTTAAAATACACATAAATGACTTTGCCCAATGTAGATGTTCAACCCGTAACATCCATGAATCCAAATGGTATACGTTCGTCGTTTCCGGCCAACCGGTAAACTAGCAAGCGCTACTTGCTCGAACGGGGATGTTAATCCCAAATAGATCTATTCATAACATTCGCGCTCACATAATGCAATTAACAATCACATCCATGCAATTAACAGTTCATGATAATGGGCATAGTGTGTTATAGCAACTTAGGCAACTCGTATTATTTGAATTTAAAATGTACTTGCATCTCATGTTGAAAACAACCATGATCTCATCCCGAGATTTGATAAAATGGATTGAAAAAGTATCAAGTGGGGTACTATAAATCACTCAAGTAATGATGACGGAATGTAAGGTAGTGCACGAATGATGATGCAAAAGGTGTATCCGCAACTATGGATAAATAACTCTATATTCAATAGGCGGAGATTTATAATATGAATACTTGTAATCATGTCCCTAGTGTGTGCTTGAACTTTATTTAAAATAATGACGTTTGAAAATAGTTTCTTGATTAAAATGATCAACTTTATTGGATCAACGCGTCAAACCATAAGTATGTAATTTACGACTTCAGACATTTAGGAAAACTAGGTCATATTATTTACTTTAAAATTATTAGCTTTATGTCAGTCCTTAGGCCTTTGTCTCTAATGTGCGCATTTTAATTTAAACCGAGTTAAGCAGTGTTTTAAAACTTAATCAAAAAGAGCAAAAATATAATTAAGTTTTATGATTGACGACTCAGAGTTTTACCCTTGATTTATGGACTCGATAATCAATTCTTATTCTTAGTTACAAATGGCACGTTAGACTTCTATTGACGGCTCTTGGTTCGTTTTTATGTTTGACAAATGTGTCGCAAAAGCCTTGAGTAAAAATGTCGTGCTAGCTGCTCTTAATATAGTGAAAGAATATTGGTTTCTGTTACTCAACTTTAAGATCTCTTAACTTCTTTGTTACTCAGCCAATTTCGACGATTCAAGTTGTAAAATAATCTTTGACAGGCCTACTATCATAAGCTACTAGTTTCTGAATTTATAATTATGTCTTACTGGGTCGAAAAATGTTTCCCAAGGTGACGTGTTTGCATGTGGGTGAAGGCAAGCCTAATTTAGTTCTAGTTGTTAGCTATTCTAGTGAATTATGCCGATTTTGACTAAGTTACCACCTTTTGTGCATGGGACCGAAATTTTTGCTTGATGGGGGCTAGTTAATATATATGCAAGTAGGTTACTAGTTCATGTTTTCCCATGATTGTTTTATTGCTCCTACAGTTTAGTTAGTAGTAGTAGTAGGGTAGGATAGTCAAGTCCCCATGCTCCCAAGCTTTTCTTTATGTACCCTATAATCTAGAAAGTTGATACCACTGTTTATTATAGATATGTATATTGCGTTGAAAATAAACAAGAAAAGAGAAAAGAAAAACATTGAAGCATATCAGATGCACACTACCCCCTTCTGTTAGTTAACGAGTCTCATCCCAAGGCATATTAACCTAGCAGTTAACATGTTTCAGGATCATGTTGTTCGAAACAGTGAGGCCAAGAGGATGGCGTGTTTGTTTTAATTTGTAACTAAGCCAACCTTAACCAAGTATACTTTTAGTTTCCAAAAGGGTTTATACAACTAAGTTTTTATTAATCACATAGTATGTTTTATGGGTTTCATTGTGTTCGCCCCATATCAGAAGGCAATAAAAACGAACTTTGTTTTTAACCGATTTTCAAGCACACTAGGACGAACATAGGCAATATAAAACATGGAGGGTGAAGGCGTGGACTTACAGAAAACGTGACGGAGAGTATGTCCCAAAGTTAATCAACGAAAACCCTAGTTTGGTTTTAAGACGAACTCGTTACCCAACCTATTACCAAACGCCCCACCACTTTTTGACTCCCACTCGCACTTGCAACAACCCGAGAACTCCTCTAATTTGCTGAACTCTAATCGATCAGAAAACCCATAGGGGATGAATAGGGTTTAGGGTTTTCTTAGAGATAAATGAAAAGGGTATGGCTTTGTGTGTTGTTATGTCGAAGCAAGGGGGATGAGAAAATCAATGGTGAGAGATATATGATTGTGAATCTGGTAGAGGGATATGTTCTTGCGTTTTTCTCTAAGTTTAGGCTGGGTTTATACGTGAAATGTTTGCATGCACAGTGGTTCATTCCTAAGTCACATTCTTGTGTTAACACAATTTTGGTAAAGACTTTCTTGGGTTAAACATGGTCAATGCACAGTGTCTTAAAGTGTGTTACTGTGACATTCCTTGGAGGCAAAGCCGAAAATTTTTGGGGAGTAGCTAGATGTCACGAGTTGCTATGGTTATATAGTTAACATATTGGTGGAGTTTGGTTCATTTCTCTTTAGTTTTGATTAAATGGAACTATTGCATTTTCCTTCTTGTCGCGCACATGATTCCATCAACAAGCGTGAAGTGTTCATGGAAAGTCTTAGTGAGTATAGACTAAATATAATTTGGTAAAATACCAATCACGCCTATGAGTGCTTGGCTAAATTCATGAAGCGTATGGGTTCGTACAGGTATTGAGATATTAAAAACACACGCGAAATTGCCTAGTAACTTGAAAAGAGGAAAGAAAAATAAAAATAATAATTATGTTATGAGGTTATCGGGATTGGAATGTGACCTGAAAATGCGGGGTGTTATAGTCTCCCCTGGTTAGATGAGCCTTGTCCTCAAGGCTTAAGACGCGGCGCTTGACGACGGTGCGGTCTTGGTGAAGAGGTGTGGATACTTCTAACTAAAGCAATTTAAACGGCTAGCTACGCGAATTAATATAAAGTTTAAATGAAGTAGTGAAAGAAATTTAGATTAACGAAAGTACGGAGTCGTAATGTGACCTGAAAAACCACGGGGGTGTTATACGGGCAGTTGGATACCGGTCAAAGAAGAATTTGCTTGCAATCATGTTACGTGGCCATTTCGAAGATAATATGCGGAAGGTCACAATAAGATGCACGTTTTGGTTATATCGGGGTTTTGAACGAGTTCAATTCGAAAAAATTTCAAAACCGTTACGAATGGATAGTGACTAGTAAATGGCATACGTTGAATTACCAATTGCCAAAAGTTCAACGCCGCGTACAAACGGGCCAAACGTTTGGGGAAAAGTGGCGAAAACGATGTGGATTATTTGAAACGGGCTCAAAGTATTTACCGTGACGAGCATAGAGGGGTCGCGTTTTCTCAAGAAGATGCTTGGGCCGTTTTGAGATTCCACCATATGGGGACGCAACGGAAACAAGTGACTTAACTGGAGACGTCACCGGGGCTAGCCAGGAGGATCTATTCGGTCACGATGCACGACCACGTCCGCCCGGCAAACAACGGCCCGCCAAGAAAAGCAAATCCGACGCAACGGCGTGCAACGGCTGAAAAGTAGCGCGTCGGCCCCAATTGGGGAGCTTAATGGAGCAGGAGGCTTCGTCTGAAAGGAAGCCGCCGAAAGGGCTTTCGAAGCTCAAGCAAAAAAAGGACCGCACACTATTGCGGTGGGAGGTGTTGAGATTTCTAGCTACTAGACACCAAGGATTTGGGCGACTGGGCGTCGCATTTGGATCAAGAAGCAATAAAAAATTGATCAAAAACAAAAATGAAAAATGATTTGGGTGACGAGGACGACGAAGACGAAGACGAGTAGTTTTTTTTTTAATTTCGTAATGTATTTTTTTTCATAATGTTTTTTTATTTCGTAATGTTTTTTTTAATTTCGTAATGTTTTTTTTATTTCGTAATGTATTTTTTTTTTAATTTCGTAATGTGTTTTTTTTATGTAATTTGTATGTAATTATGAATGAAATAGTTAGTTTGTTAAAATAATGAAATAATTGTTTAGAGGGTTTTATGAAAATAAAGCTGAGTGGTGTTATTTGGTGTTATGATTAGAGGAGTGGTGTTGGTGTTATGCTGATGTGGCACTCAAAAAATGGTGTTACCGTGTTACGACACCTGAAGCTCTTAGTACTTTATCGGTTTTTACCATTAACCATACCAAATAAGTATCCATTGCCCACCATTTTTTGACACATAAATATACTAATTTTCTGTTCCAGTCTGTATTTGTGTGATGTTTCTTTTTACGTTAATAAAATGAAGGTCAAAAAATTAATGTTAACTTTTAAAAATGGACCAAATGCAATGCCATGTTAAGCATTCCCTTCGATTACAAATTCATCTTATTTAAGCATTTCCTTCGATTACAAAGTAAGACACAGTTAGCCTTTACGTAGTATGCTTTTCTTCACATGTAACAATAGCTTATTAAATGAAGCATGACACTTAACCATATGTTTATAGCTATAGATACTTTATAATAGTCCGAATAGTAAACTATTCAGTAAGCAACAAAAAGCTAAGAATCAGTTGGTGAGGTTCATAACAAAGATGTACTGATTGTCTAATGTTTGGGAATGACAAGAGAATTGGATTTTCTTTTCTTGAAAATTGATTACATACAAAATTATCTAATCATGTTGATTATGTCATCCTATCATTTGAAGTCATTATATTATTAAGGGCATCTTTTGTGTAAAAGCAATCGATCTTTGTTCGCTTTAACTTCAGTTATTTGTTTAACTTATAAGAACTCGAGGTATAAATTATATGCTTTTTACAGACTGTGAGAGACGATAGATGAAGGAGTTATCGGAGTTATTTCGGCACAGGTAATATGCATGTATCACATGGATGGAAGATTTATGCTTTACGTGTTATTCACCTTAGTCGATATAATTATAGTTTAAATTCCCATGTTGCCTTTCATTTTTAATCCATTATTATCTATGGAATTTTAGCACTCCGTATTAAATATGGAGTGATTTTTTAATCCAACAAGTTTTAGTTTATCATTCCAATAAGTTTTTATTGCCCGCATTGAACACGGGTTATGAGCTAGTACTGCTTATAAATAACACTCTGATAAACCGAGCACACTAACCAAAATAAGGTACATGGAAACTAAAAAAGTTGATAAACAGAAACCATGCACAAAAGGAACTACATCCAATCCTGCAAACATAAACAGATAGCGCCTTGTCCTACTAGCAGTTAATAACCAACAACATGCATATTAAAAAAACATTAACAACCAACAACCATGCATGAAATCCAGGTGTTAAAAACGACATTCAATCTCGCTTTCGCTTCAGCATCCTGATAGGCTCATAACAAGCATCCTCATCAGCAGTGATGCAAAGACCTCCAAGTACAAAATCACAAAATAACCTCTCACCTTGGCAAGCGAAGCCGCAAAGTGCCAATCACAATCGGTCTGAGCCAAACATACCCAATTGATCTGTTAGGATGCTTGTAGGTTAGTTTGTAACATCCAGGAGACAGCTTGTTTTTCTCCTCAAGTAAACGGATAACATATTCAAACGAATCAGTGGCCTTCACAACACATGACGCCTCCCAACCCTTAAGAATAATACTTAATTTATAATCACCCCCATGAATCCTTACTAGTGATCCATTAACCTCCTTCCAAACAAAGATGTCTAATTGCTCAAGCCTTGCTTTGAAAGTCGACAAGTCAACTGTATATAAACATATCAAAACTTGTTAAATCTTGCACAAGATAGTATAATATCAATAAGAAAACAATGCAAATATCAATATTCATGGTGCTGATCATAAAAGATTTTCCACTGGAAAGGTACAGATTTAATAGATTTGTGGAATCTGAATGGCTATGGTAACCTGAAAACAAGCATTTAGAATTCGCCATGGGCTCAGGTATGATTATTAAAAGCCATTTTCAACATCGGTATGCGTTGAACTGTTTTCGTGGTCAAATGTAATATGAATAATAGAAACCAAAAGCTAAAAAAAAGCCAGAGATTAATTCATGTTATACTAAATAAAAACCAAGATGATGTGTACTCGCTGTAGAGAATACAACGCCGAACTCTATTGGTACAAATTTAAGTTTAGAAGATGCATCAAAGAGTTTAGGTGAATAATATATAAGAGACTAAAAACAAAAACGTTTGGCATGGTAGAGTGATACAATTAATTGCGTTTGAGAATAGATTCAGTATCAATTAATTAAAAAATTACCATTAAAATGAGCTCGGGCTTGCTCAAAAGTCACTGATCCATTGTTTAGCGAAAGAATTGCTTCCTTTGTAATGTGCTCCAGCGAGTTCTGTCAGAGATTAATAACACAAACTATTGAAAATTACAAAAACAGATTCAAATACATACATAAATGTACAAACATATGTGCAAAACATATTTAACAACTAAAAAGCATTCATACCCGAGATACCTCGTCACAAGCGACATCGTTAAAGTTAAAATCATCCTCAACATAATATCTCGCAACAATATCATCTTCATCAAAATCCTCAATATAAAAATCATCATCAGTAAGATCCTCATCACAAGTACCCTCAAAACAAGCATCGTCATCACAAGCAACGTAATCACAAGCATCGTCACCACAAGTCTGGATGGATTCAAAGACCTCCAAGTACAAACGCACAAAATAACCAATCCACTGGGCATCCAAAACCGCAAAGTCCCAATCACGATCTGTCTTGAGCCAAACTTTCCCAACCTTTCTGTTAGTATGCTTGTAGGTTAGTTTGTAACATCCAGGAGACAGCTTAAGGTCCTTCTCAAGCATACGGCTAATATCTTCAAACGAATCAGTGATTTTCACAACATAACGCTTCCGCATACCCTTAATAAGAATAGTTATATCATAATCACCCCTATGAATCCTTACTAGTGATCCATTAACCTCCTTCCAAGCAAAGATGTTTATTTGCTTTAGCATTGCTTTGAAAGTCGACAAGTCAACTGCATATAAACATATCAAAACTTGATAAAACTTGCACAAGATATACGATGCAAATAAAAATATTCATGGTGCTGATCATAAAAGATACCAATAGAGGGATATGCTGATGAATAACAACAAAAAATAAATAATAAAGCAAAGTTAATATTGACTCATCTTCTATAAAGGTACAGATTTAATAGATTTGTGGAATCTGAATGGGTACGGTAACCTAAAAACAAGCATTTAGTATTCGCCATGGGCTCAGGTATAATTATTAAGAGTCATTTTCAATATAGGTATATGTTTAACTGTTGTCGTTGTCATATGTAATACGGATAACAGAAACCAAGATGATGTGTAGAGATTAATTATAAGAAAAAACGAAAATTACGTTTACAAATCATAAAACCAAATGCAGTAAAAAAATATTTATTCATGGGAGTGATACCAAATACACCATAAATGTACGGAATTTAATAACAAAGCCATCAGTTGTAATGCATAACAATTACAATGCCAAACTCTATCGGTACAGATTTATGTTAAAAAATAAATCAAAGAGTTAATGTGAATGATATATAAGAGACTAAAAACAAAAACGTTGCCATGGTACATAGAGATTGAGAATAGATTCAGTATCAATTACTTAAGAAATTACCATTGAACAAAGCTGGGGCATCCTGAAAATTAACGGATCCATTGTTTAGCGAACAAACTGCTTCAATTGTAAAGGGAAGTGGAGCTAAAACATGCTCCATCGAATTCTGTCAGAGATTAATCAAGACAAACTATTACAAAACAGATTCAAACACATACATAAATGTAAAACATATTTAATAACTAAAACGCATTATACTTTGTTCATAATAAACAATAAACACAAAACAACAACGCTAAACAGCATTCATGATTCAAAACAAAAACATATACATAATCCTAAATCTAGAAACCACCACTAAAATATACATCAAATTACATGACTCAAGTTATATCCAGAAAATAAATAAAACTACGCATAAATACTATCATAATAAGGACTCATTTTAGCAATAACTTTATAAAAAATATCAAACACATACTAAAACAATAATTCGAACATACATCTTACAATATCACTAAACATGATTAATGGAAGAAAAAATAAAAAGATTAACCAAACACTAAAACAAATAAAAATGATCGGAATACAAACCATTCAAACAAATAAAAAACACAAACTACATACTAAAAAAAACAAAAATAGAATCATATATATAAGCCGCTAACATAATCGAATCTCACTATACAGATACAGATATATCTAAATAAAAACAATAATAAAATAATAAAAGAGAAGAGATCGAGGGTTTACCGAGACTAAAGCGNGCGTAAAGAGAATCAAGGGTATTTTAGGTATGGGTTTTATAAAGGGTAGGGTTAGATAAAGGATGGAATAGGGCCCGGGCCTTTTTTTTGGGGATGTGTTTTTTACACACCAGCACAATTTATTCACGATTTCCAAGAGATGAAAAGCAGAGAAAGTATGTCATAACCATAGAAGACTGTGATA
>BQNB010022415.1:0-24071 GCA_026074375.1 Tanacetum coccineum | reverse complement strand
TTATGTTTGGATTTGAATTTGTATATGAAATTGGTTTAGAATTTGAATTTGGGTTTAATGTAGGAGAGAAAGATAATAATATTTAAAATATATATTATATATTAAATCTTTTAAAAGAAAGAAAATATTTGATATAAAATTGTTTATTATAACCTTTTTAATATAGTGTAAAGAATAAAGAGAAAAACTAACGGTTGATTATTATTGTGGACCCACACTTTATAAGTATAAACAAAACCTAGGTAATTATTTATCTTTTCTAGAATCCTTGTTATTTAGATACCGATATTGTTTGTGACCCTCTAGTTTACTACTCCATCAAACATCTATTTTCAACTTTAACTCTCAAACCAATTACCTAACCCTGTGAAAATATCAAAAGGGTTCCTTAATTCATACACACCTTTGACTTGAACCATACACACTTATAGGTCTAATAATTATGTTTTATTCTTTTAATTACTTTTATAATTAAACAACTAATCATTAAATAATGATTACCTCTACTTTCTTTTAAATATTAATTAACTAATTATTTTGTTATTATTGTGACTTCATTTATCATTTTTTTTCTATTATTTTAAATATTGTGACTTCATTAATTACCTCTACTTTATATTTTATTAATTGTTGTGACTTCATAATAATTAGCTAATATCATAAGCTTGAGGAACACGATAATGATATTTATGAAATTCATCTTGTCAGCTAAGATATGGGTATTCCCATCTAGATGCAACATCACTTCTATACGACACCCATAGTGGATGAGTTAACGGTAACAGACAACCTTCTCGTAGTGTCACCCTAATATAATGGTTATCATTCACGTGAGCGATCACAATGTTTTCACGTGGTTGGGATTGTGGTGGACTAGACCAAAGTGGAAAGCATATAGCACTCGCTCCAACACTTCCTCCATCTGCCAAAAGTATTACAACCCGGTTGTACGCTGATGCAATAACCAACCCTGTGTTTGGCATTATCATCCACGCTCCAGCAGTTTCCACGGTCTTATATATATTATCAAATCCTAAACTTCCAAATACATATATGTACCGTTCCCGATGAGCCATTAACTCACGCACTATATCTAAACGAACTTGAGGCCACTGATCTTCAGAGAGACCGAGACCAAGAGCGACCGACCGAAATCCACAGTTCCCATCACCTCTCACATCATAAAAGTCTATAATGTGCGGATGAAAAATTTCAGGAATATAATCAAAAAAATTAGTCGGCTCTTCATTTAAATCCACAAACAAACTATGTCTCGCCGGCTCTTCATTTAGATCTGGGATAGGATCGCGATCGTAATTTGTTTGATAGTTTGTGTAAGAACTATGTCTTTTCGGTTCGACGTTCAAGTCAATCCCAAAAAACCTCGTTGACTGACTACATGTTCGCATATCTTTACTCTTAGGAGGAGCATGCTTTTTTTGATTTTTCAAACTCGGTCGTCCGCGGGTGTTTTTCTTAACCGCGGGTGGTTTCATGCTAGTTTTACTTGGATTGAATATGTTGACCAACTTTCTTAGAAAACTTCTTTTTCCAGCTTCAGACTGCTTGTTGAAATTTTCTTTAAAATGGTTTATTTCAGTGTCGCATCGAATGTCACTCTGCAAAGATGTTGCCGGTGAAAGATTTAGTGTCCTCCAAAATATATCTATTGAATCCAAGGGAATACACTCACCTGCATATATAAGTATATTTTTTGTCTTAATGGTTGAAATATAAAGAATTAAAAATATTAAATCAATTATGAGTAATTGTATATACGAACCTGAATGCACGTAAAATGAAAGTCTACAAGCACACGGTAACCCACAACTATTATATAGTTGACAACCACAAGTTGAGGAATCTAGTTGAAAACTATTCGACCGATCAATCTCTTTCACCATCAAATCGAGAGCTTCATTTGAGACGGCGCCTCGTAGTAAACTGAAGCATGGTATATTGTGCTTATGATAACGTGAAATTTCACTTCTCCCGAAACTTTCTTTGATTGCCGTGAGTTGTGACATTACGATCTTATTAATACAAACAACAAATTTATCCAAAGTATAACTAGCATAAGTCATGTAATCCTTCAACTTCGCATGTTGGCTTTCAACTCTGTTCGTTGTGCGATTTCCAAAGTTCAAAGATTGGTCAATCGAGGCAGACACAAAATGATTTTTATACTTGTCCAACCAGTTATCGTTTACGTAATTTAAAACACCTGAAAGGATAGAAAAACAAGTATTTATTAGGAGGCATAAAAAGAAAAATAAATATTTGATAGAAAAATAAACATTGGAAAAGACTTACGAGGGTATTTTGACAAAAAAGTTCGAAGTTTCTCGTAATTTTCCGTGTACGATGTCCATGTTGGAGAATCTTCTAATAACTTCCACATCGATTGAAATTGGTCCCAATCACGATTCGACCTAATAGTTCGTCTGCAATGCTTCCAAATATTTTGACCAATGTGCCATCTACAAAGTAAATGATTGGCCTGCGGAAAAACTATTTCGCAAGCTTTCATGAGAGCCAACTCTCTATCCGTTACTATAACACGTGGGTGCATGCACTCGTTTAGCGTCAACTTTAGTTGTTCCAATGCCCATTTATAATTGTCCATCTTTTCTTCACTTATAAAAACAAAAGCTATGCAAAATGTCTTGCCGGTTGAAGTTACGCCAACGATTTGAACAAAAGGCATTTTATATATGTTCGTCTTGTACGTAGCATCTATAATTAACACGTGCGGAAATGCACGCCATATCTCATATGATGTAGGATGAACAAAAAATAAAGCTTGCAACTCATTTGTAACTGGGTTTATGAAAGGTTCATAAACATAGCGATTAATATGCAAAAGTGACATTAGAACCTGCATTGGAGTTTTCGCACCATACTCAATCTTACGAATTTTATGTTGTGCGTCGTATATGGTTGGAAGTGTTGACAAGTTATTCTCATTTTGATCCTTCAGCGTCGACAGAATTTCACGTGGACGCACATTCTTCCACGTCAAATCTTCCACCAAACGGTATTCATCATCAGACAACCGTCTTGCATATGCATGACCCTCCAAATTCTGTGTCGGTAGATGATTATGTTGATCACATACCACCCTTATGGTCCAATAGCCATGCGATTTTGAATATTGTCCTATCAACTGAAACGGACAATCTGTCTTTTTGGTACTAGTACCTATACTCGATTCTAGTCCGCCATATTTACCACTACGATCACACATAAGATGCACTTTCCATATGAAACCATTTTTGTATTTCTTTGATCTTTGAGTGACTAAAACATAACCAAGAGAATATGCCGTAGTTTTCGTCCAATTCATCATTTCTTCGCGGGAACCAAAAACCTAATATTGAATTAATATTTTTTCGTTAGTGGTTATTTCTATACAAAAATTAATTACGTGAACTAAGCATGTGTAAAAGTTTGTTGTGTCTTATATTTAGTTGTGTTCACTATGCAAAAGAAGTCATCACTTTTTCATGTGCTATCTAAATTCAATATCGTATATCATTTAAACAAGAAATAAGTCAACCTGGTAAAATATAAAATATGAATGGGTCAAGAGCTAATCAAAGAAACATTTTTAATCTATATTCTCTCAACTAAAATGGGAAGAAGTAACATAGAAATGGGACCCGTAATAAAAAATGAGGAGAAATAAAGACAGAATAAACATTTTTAACTATAAGATTGTCGTACCTTATTAGTGAAAAATGGTGATGTCCATGAGGAGAATTGAGCGTCTTCAGTTTCGTTAAAAAATGACATTTTCATGTAGACAACAAAAAATAAATACCTGCAAACCATTAAAAAACATAAAATATCTTTAAATACTAAATTTATAACTATTATTAATCTGTTAAAAAAATACAAGTATAATAAAAGAATCCACAAAAGCCCACTAAATCATATCTCCCTTCCAAGTGCCAATTTTTTTCAATAAATTAAATAAGATATTTTTTATAGAGCGATGGTATAAAAAGTTGGTCCAACTGCCGCTGCCGCCCGACTGCTGGTCACCACCCCCGACCGCTGGTCAACTGAGGTCAAGCTCCATGATAACAACCGGCTAACAGCAGCTTAAGTCCGGACAACAACATTGTTTGAAGTTGGATTTATGTTGGGTTTGTGAGAATAAGTAGGTGTTTTAAGAATTTAACATAACTATTTAAAATTGAATTTACCTTTAAATTGATATGTAGAAAACAATCAGATTAATATGCTTATATATAAGGTTATTATTAATTACTTTTATTAATTTTGTTAGTTGGTAGTTAGAATGTGTAAATGGGTAATTAAAAAGAAAATCACCTTTTTATTCTATCTAAATGTTGACTGTTGGTTTCGATGCATTATTTTGGTAATTTTTATGTACTCAGCTTTTTGCATTTTTTATGTGATGTTGTTATTCCAATGCAAATATAGGTATGTAATGGTCAAATATAGGTATGTAATGGTCAAAGTGTGTATTTTAGGTCAAGGTGTGTATGAAACTAATGACCCTTTCTTAATCCCTAATATTAATCTCACGTTTTCTATGTGACTTTATTTTAAAAACCTAATATCATCTTTTCTGTAACACCCTCAAATCTGAGTATGCAGCGGAATGTTGAATATCCGAGGCGTTACATTATTGGGCCAATAACACAAGATTAAGTCATCGAACTAATACGACCGAGCAACATATATTTTAATTGTCATGTAATAATTAAAATATTTTTGAAAAAAAGAATTCAAGTTAATACTCAAAATATGCATGCTATTATTTGATTGAAAAAAATTAGTTATATATTATTTTAGTTGAAATACTCTTATGTTAAGTTTGAGCATTTTTTACCATCATATATTATATATTAATATTTTTTTATTTTGAAAAAAAAAAACAACGTAATTCTATCTAAAACGTATTATCAATACGAATGAAAAGACGAGGAAAAATATAATATAAAATCAAAAAAAAAGGAACCAAAGAAAATAATAGAGTAAAAAAAGCTAAAAGAAAGAAAGAAAAAGGAAAAGGATGTAAGTGGGGGAAAACATATTAAGAGGTAGAAGACATCCCTCATACACATCTTGTGGGTAGAAGGGGTTTAAGCTTCTGACCGCCTCTTGAACGAAAATAAAAAACAAAGCACTTAATGTCAAAATGTCTGACCGCGTCTGAACGAGACAGATTAAGAGGCCGTTAAGAGGCAACTTTTAAAAAACAAACACCACCTTAGTAGTTAGAATGTGTAAATGGGTAATTAAAAAGAAAATCAGCTTTTTATTCTATCTAAATGTTGATTGTTGGTTTTGATGCACTATTTTTGTAATTTTTATGTACTCAGCTTTTTGCATTTTTTATGTGATGTTATTCCAATGTAAATATAAGTATCTAATGGTCAAAGTGTGTATTTTAGGTCAAGGTGTGTATGAAACTAATGACCCAAAATTATATTGGATTTTATTGGTTATTACAGTATACGTTACTGTTAGGGTATGTGCGCATTATAGTGACAGGTATCTTGTAATTAAAATTATTTGCAAACAATTTTAAGGAAAGTTTTGTGCATGACGAGAATATTAAGGAAGAGTTTTATCGCACGTTATCTCATATAAATACGGTAGAGTACATGTGCATCACGATGCAATATATACGAAAACGGTAGTTAGTAGTGTTACGAAGTTCTGACGATTGACGGTGAAAGGTGCGGAGCCAGGGGGTGTCCCGCGGGTGCCCGAGACACCTATGGATTTTTTTATTTAGTGTTAATTTTTGAAAAAAACAACGATTTTTCTCAAATGTATCATAAAGCACCTGGTCCATCGAAATGTGTTTCTAGTCTTATCATTTTAATGAAATCTTCGTTTTAATTCACTTTTAAACTCTATTATATTACGGTTAAAAAATTTGTGCGCCCGATCATATTTGGTCCTGACTCCGTCCTTACTAGTCAATAAATGTTGTGTAATATTCGTCATAGTATTATATAACGTGTATTCATGTAGTATAATATGTTAGTTTGTCAAAATATATGATTAGCAAACATATATATGACATTTCTTAACAATGTATGAATTACGGTATTCAGAACCTACACATTTTTCATACCTTATAAACCACTTGAATATTTTTCGAACTTTGACATGTTTTGAATTTAAGTGCATAGGTTATTTTGACCACATTAATAGCTTGTTTGGTTTGTACATCATAGTAGTAATTAATTGTATTTTTGAATGAGCGGATATTTTATGGCTAATACTAATTAGGGTTATTGCATTGAAGGGTCACTGTACTTTTGTAAAATGCTCATTTAAGACACTATAATTTTTTTATTAAGATCATTGAACTAATACCTTTATTCAAAAAGACCGTTATACTACTAAAAATAAATTTTATTTGAGCGTTTGTAGTAATTTTATGTTCATACAAGAAGTCATATAACTTGCCAAAACCTATTATTAATATCAACAATCTTGTTTAAAATTATTAAACAAAATAATTTTTATATACCTTGTATCTACGAGTTCATTATTTATGGTTCTCCAAATACGATTGCTCGTCTTTTATTTCAATTGGTAGGAAATTTAACACATATATTTAATTTAACAAAGTTAAACATGTCACTCATCATACAAATAAGTGAATAACAACAAATCAAACTGGGTCTGCAAACATATACAACAAAACGAAGACAGAGTTAGAGATATAATTTATATATTTATTTAAATTTGTTTATTTATTTATATGATATAAATAAATAAACGAATTTAGATAAATATACACAATTAAATAAATGAACACGATAATGAAATAAACATAAAAGGATAACTGACCCCAATATCTGTAATGAGCGCCGCCTTCCGCTCCTTCGGGACCTTCAGCCAAGAAGGGTAGTACAAAGGCACACCCCTAATGACCTCCCCGATGTAGCTAGACCAATGCGCCGCATGGTCACCGAGAGGCATAAGGGTTTGTTTGTCACGCACCTCAAACCGGATCGGGACGGGGCCTTTTTTATCCGTGATTTCCTTTAACGAGAGGTTCCGGGTCTTGTCGCGGGTATGCAGCCTGCCCGCTGCCCTGCCGCCCAAATTGGGCTTTCGTTTGCCTTTGCCTGCAAAATCAAGTGAGTGATAAAGTCATAAAAATTCAAGGCAAGCAAGTTCAATATATGTATCAAATTTATGCTTGTATTACAATAATCCAGAAATTCTTACCTCGGTTAGCGAAGCAACCCCCGCAACCGGTGGCTACATGGTATGGAGGGGGACGATCCTCACCGCCACCGTCACCGCCGTGGGACCGTGCAACATCGGCTGACATCTGTACAAGTACAATTAGCATAACATATAGAAATTCATGAACAAAATAATATAAGCATGCACAAATCCAAATACATACATATCCAAATAAATATACACATTTAAACATTCCACAACAATTTCATTCATTCATTCAAATATATAAGTGTCATACACACATCCAAATACTATACATATCCAAAAATAAACATACACATTTAAACAATCCACAACAATTTCATTTATTCATTCAAATATATAAGTGTTGTTTTGCAAGTTACAACTCAAGATCAATCTTCTTCTTCACTAGAATAAACTTTGTCAACACCATCATCATCAACATTGATGAGGTCTTCATCATCAGAATCTGCTAAATCATGAGGAAGGGGGTCTTCATCATCAATAATATCATCGTCTTCGTCAACAACATCAATGATATCTGGCGGTGCGTCAACCTCCGTTGGTTGACCATCTATATGCAAGGTCGCATTATCCAAGTCATTCAAACTAGTAGAAAGTGAGAGATCAGATGAGTTGTCGAAATGTATAATATCAGGATCGTCCTCTACCAAGATGACACCCCCGTCGGAAAACTTTTTATGATTAACATGTTCGACGACCTTCCAGTAGGGTTTGGCCTTATCTTCAAGGTAGAAGACTTGTTTGACTTGTGTTACGAGAATGTATTGATCATTTTTAAACGCCTCACCTCTTGTGTCAATTTGTGTCATGTTGTTTCTAAGGACAAGACGTTTGAATTTACGTCCTTGGTTACGAGTGTCGAACCACTTAACTCAGAACAACACAACTATGAACAACAAATACTTAAACTCGAGGATTTCTTGAAGCTGACCATAATACATTTCTCACTCAAGGCCAGGCGAACAAATGCCGTTGTTTTGAGTTGTGCGACGTTCATCGACTGGCATGTGCACGACATACTCAACGTCGACTACACAAGAGTTTATTAAGATTGGAGTCCATGTTGGTCCACAAGCCAAAGCGAATAACTCGCTGGTTGTGCTAACCTCTGGGTCTTTGTCATTGTCTACGTGACGTTGACGAATCTATGAAGAAGATAGGATTAGATAGAGAACACAATATATGATATTGTTATTTTTACAGTTAAGTACACAAAATAAGTCTAAGTTTACCTGCGATCCAAACCAGTCAGGGAATTCTTCTTTCATGTCTTTGTTAGGAAATAAACTGAAAAACGTTCATGGTATTAGAATAAGTCGTAGAAAAATGATAAGTTAAGAAAAGAAGGTTTCAAAATAAAAAATGCATACCTCTTGAATGGGACCGGGTTAGTGTCGATTCAGGACTGTTGTGAAGTACTACCATGTTCACTTTCTTCAACTTTAGGGCCCTTCAAAACCGAATAATCGACCGTAAACCAATCGATTTACATACCGATCGGAACACCTAAAACTAACACGTTAGGGGAGGGGATCCACATTACGGTCGAGATGATTAAATTTTGTGGTAACATCCCGAAAATAATAAGAATTGAAAGTCAATGCTTTTCTGCAACATAACCCCCCTTCCGCAATCCGAACCTTCCGGCTTTATCTTTAATTCGTACATAACCTTTTAGTTCTTTATGTATCTTTTCAAATAGAAACATTTCCTCCGGGAGGCCGAATAGCGCCCGCCTTCAAAGCCTCTAGAGGTAATGGATAACCAAAGTGAATCATATATGTCAAAGAGAGCAGCGAGGATATATGAGCTCAAGATCGCACAGAATATCGACCACCTTGATCTGAGCTTTCAACATGTCATCCTTCATCAAAGTTGTAGAGCAGATTTGCTTAAACAAGGAACATAGCTCGATTATTGGTTTTGCAATCTTATCGGGGCAAGTAAATAACTTTGAAGTCCATAGGAAGTAACGTCTGCATCATTTTATGACAGTCATGAGACTTCAGGCCCGTTTTATTGTATCAATTATTCGTTACTTTGTGCTTGAAGTTGATCCGAACCCATCTGGTGGTTATACTCCTTTGATGAACTGACACATAACCTTTTTTCGGTCCTCTGGTGGTGAAAGAATACGCAGCCTGTGGCTTCAATGCATTCCGTTTGTTTTGGCTTTGGCGGAGCCACAAGCCACTTCGAATGCCCAACCTTTGCAAGTCTTGTCTTGCCTTGGCGGTGTCTTTAGATTTGTCATTCATTAACAAAGTGTTCAAGATGGCCTCCAACACATTTTTTTCGATATGCATGATGTCTAAATTGTGTCTTAGTGTAAGAAAAGACCAATACTCAAGCTCGTAAAAAATAGACCGTTTAGTCCAGTTAAGCTCGACAACAACATTGCGTTTTATCTTCACACCCCCATAACTCAGATGTTTACCCGTCACAAACAGATTGTTGGCATCTATCAAGCTGAGCCAGGATTTCATCCCGGCCAAATTCTTTAGGAGGATCTCTGTTATCGGTTTGGCCATTGAATTCACGTGAACTCCTCCATTTATGGGGCTTCTTTAAGAATCTTCTGTGGCCAACATAAGCTGTTTTGCTTAACACACGAACAAATGGAGTGTCTTCATTACATGTAGGGCATGCCTTGTAACCTTACCCACTCCACCCAGACAAACTACTTCGAGCAGGAAAATCATTGATGGTCCATAAAACCATCGCTCTCATATTAAACTTCTGGCCTGAAGTAACGTCTATAGTCTTGACACCTTTCCGGTCCTATAAAACCTTTAGGTCCTCAATTAAAGGCCTCAAGTAAACATTAATGTCTTTGCCTAGGGATTTAGGGCCAAGAGTTAACAACGTCAGCATAAAATAACTCGCTTTCATACATAACCACGGAGGCAGATTGTATGTCGTCAATATCACCGGCCACATGTTGTAAGTCTGACTAAGGTTGCTGAACGGATTGAAACCATCAGTAGCCAACCCTAGTCGAACATTTCTTGGTTCTTTTACAAAATCCAGATACTTGGGGTCAAAGTTCTTCCATGCTCTACCATCAACCGGGTGTTGCATCTTACCGGGCTCCGTACACTTTTCAGTAGCATGCCAAATAATTTCCTTTGCAGTGTGACTACACTTGTACAAATGTTGTAGTCTAGGAATGATCGGAAAGTAATGCAACACCTTCTTAGGAACTTTCTTCGCCGGTGTGTTACTGTCTTCTCAATCTATTCGTATTCTCACAAAGGACAGAAATCCAAATCTTTGTTATTCGTTCACCGAAATAAGCAGCATCGTGTTCACAGCCATTGTTCGACTCGTAACCTTAACCCGTCATTTTAAATGTCTTCTTTATTGCATAGTATGACGGTGGGAGCTTGTTTCCTTTACTGATGGGAAAACATATTGGAAAATCTCTAACATTCATTGAATATAGGGAATCAGTCAATTACTTTAACCTAAAAATAGGTAAACTATGGCCATAAAGTTCTATCGAGTCACATAGTCTAAAACCAGGTACAGCTCCTCATTGGCAATGACATATAAATATTTAAACTCCTTACGTTTAGCTTGAGTCGGTTCGTTACTTGTCTCACCAATATCTCCTTAGTTGGCTCATTTGTGTTTTTTATTGGAGAGAATATAGCTCGTAAGACTCATTAAAGTAACGTGTTATGTCACTCATATGAGGTTGTCTTGTGTTATCTATTACTGGTGGTGGCGGAGGAAGAGCCGGTTCACCGTGGTGAACCCATGTTTTGTAACTAGGTGTCAATACCCATGTCTTTAATTGTGGGTCTGATAAAGGTGTTTGATGGTTTACCCACCAATATTGTTCGACAAGATTGCTCTTTCTATGGACATATTCATTTTCCCGGCACTATTCACTAACGGTTGTAATGATCGACGAAAATTTTTTTCAAGGATGATATAAAATGCTCGTTCATGACGCTCTAAAAGTATCCAACTCTTATCATCGATTACCATAACTGTGTTTTATCGATCCATTTAGTTATTATATGCAACTTAATTAAACACATTCAAACGAGGATACGAGATAGTTGTTTTTGTTCACCTAGTACAACATATGGATGGCTAATCCTAACCCACTCTTTGAATGATTCAGTCTCATTATGAATGCGTTATAACCGATTACTATTTGAGTATAATTTCGGCACATTTCCCCTCAAATCCCAAATATGTGTTTTAAAAGAACATATTCGTTTAGGAGTAAAGGGAGAAAACACTTTCGAAATAATCATCTTAAATAGTAAATCAGGTTATATGCAATTCATATCCTAAATGAGACAAACACATTCTAAAAGCAGTCCCAAATGGGGACTTTCCGAAATTAATTTCTAATAAATTAATTTCAGACGGGTTTTCTATAGGATGATTAAATTCAGACGTGGATTTTCCAAAATTAATCACTAAAATACTAAAATCCTAAACACATATACATTTAATGAAGGAACAAACATCAAATTATATCAAATTATCAACATAAGGAGTGTTTGGTTTGCGTTTTACAATGTCAATGAGTGTTTGGATTTGCGTTTTACAATGTCAAGGAGTGTTTGGATTTGCGTTTTACAGTGTCAAGGGTTGTTTGGATTTCCTTATAAACACCATAAGTTAGTTTATCTAAACTATACACATTCCCCGACGACATGTCGCCGGGGATACCAAAAGAAAAAAAGAAAATATGTACCTTCGGCTGTGTCTCGGCTGCTACGGGTGCTACGGCTGCTACGACGGCTGCAATTTTTTTTAACACCATCAATCACAGCTTATTAACATAATTATACCTCTTTAACATAATTAGAAACATAATCTAAATTCAAACCGCAAATACTTTCATAATTAAAAAGAAAAACAAACTAAAATAAAACCCTTTAACTCGTGTATCACTTGGTCTCGGTTGCAACTCTTTAGAGGGTTAGAAAAAGAACAAAAAGAATTATCATTTAGAGGGTTAGGGAAAGAAATATGGTTTAGAGGAGGAGGAGGAGGTGCTCGTGTGCTCATGTGTAACAACCGGTGGTGGTGGGTTATGTGGTAGTGGTGGAGGTAGTGATGGAGGTGCTCGAATGATTTGTGGTGGTGAGGTGCTGCAAAAATCACCAAGGAGGTTTAAAGTTTTTTTTTTGGTTTTGGTAATGAAGATGAATGCCAGATCTGCTTTATGATAAAAAATATTCCCGGCGACAATCCCCGGCGACATGTCGCCAGGGAAACTACCATTTTTGTCGTTTAGTACTAAGTATCTTGACAATATAAAAAATAATATAAATAATCCCCGGCGACATGTCGCCGGGGAAACTTCCAGTTTGTCGTTTAGCGCTAAGTATCTTGACAATATAAAAAATAATATAAATAATCCCCGGCGACATGTCGCCGGGGAAACTTCCAGTTTGTCGTTTAGCGCAAAATGGCGCGTTAATGAAAATTTTGGAGGGATGTTTAATTAATTATCTCCGGCGACATGTCGCCGGGGAATCTTACTTGATTTTTAATAATTATTTTTTGTAAAATATGTTTTATACTTATATATTTTATAAAATATGTTTTATAATTATATATTTTATAAATAATAATTTATAAAAATACTTATAAGTTATTATTTATAAAATATATTTTATAAATAATAATTAAAAGTTTTTTATTATTGTTTATATAATGATTTTTTATAAAATATATAATTATTATAAAATATAAAATTTTATAAATACTAATAAAAAAGCATTTCGATTTCTCGGTTCGTTCCACTTCGGCGACATGTCGCCGGGGAATATGGTATGGTTATACATTAGAGGTTCAACGGATGAGTCGATATGGTATGGTTATACATTCGACGTTCAACGGATGAGTCGATATGTTATGGTTATACATTAGAGGTTCAACGGATGAGTCGATATGTTATGGTTATACTATTAGTCGTTTAAACGGATGAGGTCGATTATAGTATATGGTTATATATTAGAGGTTTAACGAATGAGTCGATATGTTATGGTTATTACATTACGTAAGTTCAACGGTTGAGTCGATATGTTATGGTTTATACATTAGAGGTTCAACGGTATGACGGTTCGATTATGTTGATGGTTATACATTAGACGTTCAACGGATGAGTCGATATGTTATGGTTATACATTAGACGTTCAACGGATGAGTCGATATGGTATGGTTATACATTAGACGTTCAACGGATGAGTCGATTGATGTTGGTTTATTACATTCAGACGTTCCAACGGATGATGTCGATATGTTATGGTAATACATTAGTCGGTTTCAACGATGAGTCGATAGTTATGGTCTATAATTCGACGTTCAACCGATGGGATGAGTCGATATGTTATGGTTATACATTAGACGTTCAACGGATGAGTCGATATGTTATGGTTATACATTAGACGTTCAACGGATGAGTCGATATGTTATGGTTATACATTAGACGTTCAACGGATGAGTCGATATGTTATGGTTATACATTCGACGTTCAACGGATGAGTCGATATGTTATGGTTATACATTCGACGTTCAACGGATGAGTCGATATGTTATGGTTATACATTCGACGTTCAACGGATGAGTCGATATGTTATGGTTATACATTAGACGTTCAACGGATGAGTCGATATGTTATGGTTATACATTAGAGGTTCAACGGATGAGTCAATATGTTATTGTTATACATTAGACGTTCAACGGATGAGTCTATGTTATGGTTATACATTAGATTCATAGTCTCCTTGATTATTTATCCAACATGCATCAAGATGTCTTTGTGATATTGAATAATCTTATACTCGTATTCATGGTCTATTCAAGTATTCAAGTACTCGTATGCATTCTAAATAGTTGTCTGCACAATTGATTGTGTTGTGGGATACAAGACATGTTACACAATTGAATATTTTTATATCTTCCATATGTGTAATGTTCTATCTGTCTGCATAATTTGATTGTGTTGTGGGATACAATACATGTTACACAATTGAATATTTTTATATCTTCATTACTGTTGTAAATAGTTGTCTGCACAATTGATTATGTTGTAGGATAGTGGTCATATTTTTAAAGGGTGGGTAAGTGGCTTCAATGTGGGGTGTATAGCAACTTGTATTCTTAAGTAAATGTTTGTGTATATAAGGGTTGTGAGTTTTATTCATATGATAGAACAAAATACAACAAAAGAAGTTAGAACTTGAGAAGGATTTTGGGTTGCAAGCTTCGGTTCCAATAGTAAAAGTACTTAACTTGGTCATATGTTGAGTTTGTAGTTCTGGAGGGCCAAGGACGCTGACCTTAGGCGGAGGCACGCATGGATCAATATTGTGAGTGTGAAGTTACATGCATGCCATAGAAGATATCAATTTGTTTAACTCAAGAACTTGAAGCTTCTCCTGGTTGTGGTTGTGAACAAGGACATGTCTATTGAGTTACTACAAGAGCTTAGTACAGGAGGCGAGGAGATGTTCAAAGGTTTGCAGGCCTGGAAAGGGAAGGTTAGAGGAAATGGTGATGAAAGATGCTTTTCATTGAAAAGTTGAAGGGGAATGTGCCCTTTGAATAAAAATGTGTATGTCAACACATTAAGTGTATGTGTGTTTATCTACGTTTTTAAGGTGTATCAACACATTAAGTGTATGTGTGTTTATTACGTTTTTACTAGGTGTGTCAAACACATTAAGTGTATGCGTGTTTATTCTAAGTTTTTAAGGTGTGTTCTATGTTTGCACCATGGCATTTTGTATGTGAATGCATTGTAATAAATGGTTTATGTGAAGACTTATGTCTTGAATAAAAATGTGTATGTCAACACCATTGGCATTTATCTACATTTTTAAGGCAACTTTTGTGTGTTCATGACAGGTCGAGATGTTTGGGTTTACATTAGACGATATGTTATATGGTTATACATTTTTATGAGGTGTCGTTTTCATTAACAGATAAGTCGAGATGTCCCACCAAATAACCCCTGCCAAAAAACTCCGCCAAATACTCCAGCCAAAAACTTACGCCAAAAACTCTTTTATACCATAAAAGCAGATACTATCACAACCACAAACATATCACACACTCTTACCATTACAACCACAAAAAGATGGTGAAGATGGTGCCGCATGAAGCTTTTGCGTGTAGGTGTGCAGAAGGAGATGTAGTTCTCCGACAATCGTATAACTGAGGTACGGTTAAACTATACTATGGCATGTCCAAAATCAAAAAGGTGAACAATCACATGTTTTTTATTTGTGTAATATATAAATATTCTGGTTAGTTGTTAAAAGAATTGATTTCTTTTACTATTTAAAAGGCCTCCGAAACATTTTATGGATGTGGATTTTTTTTTTATGAAAAGAGTCGACCCGACTTCGTGAATGATTGAGTTTCCTGGAGCTCCATCGACTCCAAGTTACTCTGCAGGACATTCAACACCTCCAAGTTACTCTACAGGACATTCAACACCTCCAAGCTATTCTTCAGGACCTTCAACGCCTCCAAGCTATTCTTCAGGATCTTCAAGAAATGGAGAGTGCTCAAACTGCAAGCACTTACGTGGAAAGATAAGTGTACTCAAGGCAACAATGGACATGCATATGCATCCGGAACAACATACAATTAATTCGGCTGCACTATTTCACAAAGTTCTCAATGAAATGGAAAAACTTGATTTGGAGTAGTTTGTCATGTGCAATGTAATTCGTATGATTTGAAGTAGTTTGTCATTTGCAATGTAATTCGTATATTTTATTGTATGTGAAGATTTTGTTTAAACTTTTATGATATGAATGTGTTTATGTATAATGATATCACCTCAACATGCCAATGGTACAAACATTAACACACCTTAAAAACGTATCTATATTTTTTGTTGAAATATACAGAATATCGGACCGAAACGAACCTAAAAACGTAGTTTAGTTGAAAGTCAACAAAGTCAAATCCCCGGCGACATGTCGCCGGGGAAACTGTCCAAAAAAACCAGAAGCCCAATTTCGTAATATAAAAGCCTAAACCGATTGACACTAATTATTATTTTAATTAACGTAGTATCCCAGCGATATGTCGCTGGGAAAAATAGTGTCTACGTCACCTCAAACGTAATTAACACTAATTATTTTTTTTTAAATTAACAAGTGAACCCCAGCGACATGTCACCGGGGAAAGGTAAGTAGGAAAAATTCCCGCTACGTTTTACGTAGAAATATTTGGTTAAAATTAAACGACATATTCCCCGACGACATGTCGCCGGGGAAAACGTCCGAATTCTTTGACTAAAAAGTCTATGAGAATTGGTGCCACGTATGACCCATTTTTGTCGTTTAGTGCATATTCTCAAGCGACAAATGTCGTCGGAGAAAAGACCGTCACCTGTTCTCCTTTTTCTTGTAGTGTGATACAAGAAGGTGTGGAGGCTTGGTTGGTTGATAAAGAAGGTTTAGCAAGGATTAGGGTTTCATTGGTTTTTAGGGTTTTCAAGTTGTACAAGCTAGGGTTTGTAATCTAAACAAGGGTTTAGATTTTGTTTGTTATCACCACACATCACATTAAGGTCGTCTAAAACTCTTTATGTCTTTACATTTATCATTTTATGTATATATAAGTTCTATGTAGCAAAATCACCATTTATGATACTTTTGAACATGTAAAATGGTTTTTTACTTGTGATCATTGTTTTGTGAACTTTTACATATGTTATATGGTTGGTAATATCATGTTATAATGGGATTATAAGTATTGTGCAATGTTGGTTTAAGTATAAAAAGTATATGGATAAACTAGTTAACTAAAAGTTACTTAATGAGTTTATGATTTAAGTGTTCGTTAAGGACCTTGTTCTTGGACATTTTTGTACAATGATGGACTTAAGGACCCTAGGAATGTAATACATGTGATATATAGTGTTGTAAAGGATTTGTAACAAGTGGCTACACAGAAGTTATTAAATCAAGATAAAACATGTTTTTATGAAAAATGTCAAAACATTATGTTCGAATTCAAAATAAAAGTATTTAGTTTATATTTTTATAAAAACTAAGTTCTCATGACGATTCCACAAGGTAAGAACTCAAAACAGATTAATAACGAAAGAAGTAGTACGTTAGTGTACAAGTTATACGGTTAATTAACACGTTATAAAAGAAATTTATAAAAAAATAGTATAAAATACTACTGTATGTAAGGTTGGTTATTTTTCTTTCAGATTCACGCATATTTTTAGGATTCCAAAACAATAAGAATCGTAATTTTTCAATTAATAACGAAGGAGTTATGAATTTCGCGAGTTTACGATAATAAATACTTTTATAAAAAAATTATAAAAATTATTGTTCATCTCAGACATGAACATTTTGAAAACATCATTAATATGATATAACTTTTAATAACGAAGACGTACTCGAAAGAATCACTAAAACGGAGCTAAAACAAATAAAATACGACATTTACGGGTTTTACGATATCTAAATTTATAAAAATAAGTTTATAAACTGTCGTGAACAGTAAAACCACTGTTCACCAGAGAACTAAAAATATGAAAATGTAATATTTTGATAACTCATCTTAATACGAAAGCGTGGACATAAGAAACGTAAGAAACAGGCTTAAAACGAAGAAATTGCGTTGTTTTTACTATCGAACTATTTATAAACGTTTTAACCTTATATATACGATTTCACAAACGCAATTAGATGGTGATGTAGCTATATAGAATTGTATATGGTAGTAGTTATTCAAAGTGCATAGTACTTATACGACCTATATTGGATTAGGTTGCATTCCGTCATTTCCGTGACGCATTTTCTGTTGTATTTGGATTATCGTTAACTCAAGGTGAGTTCATAGCCCCACGTTTTACATTTTAATGATTTACAAGTTTTTGTGTTGGTGAGAACATATGGCCAATGTTTTACATTGACGCATAGTGGACATTTCACATTACGATTTCATGTTTGCCTAAGTGTGAAAACCATCTGACCTACTTATAATGAAACTTTCAATTCTGTTGTGAGCTGCGAACAGTTTAATGAATAGATCTATTAGGATTGACATCCCCGTTCGGGTGATTAGCTATCACTGGACAAACGAACGTATACCATGTCGGACATAGGATGTTGCGGGTTAGAACATCATCACGGGCAATGTTAGCAATTTATATTGCATTTCATACATGTCGAGCTTCTGTGTCATGAACTTAGGAAAACATAATTACATTTTATGATATTTGCATCTGTTGCATTATCATGGGGAAATCTTGTGGTCCTACACTATACATTTTATAAACCTATGAATTCACTCAACAATATGTTGACGTTTTAAGCAATGTTTTTAAGGGGCGAGGTGCAAGGGATACATTGGTGGTTTTGATTTGGATTTCATGCATTAAAGATTTTGTCGCATTACATTTTGTATATCTGTTATGGGATGAATCTTTGTATTTGAACAAGTGAAAGCTTCGGCTTTTGTAACAAACAATTGTTAAATCCAATGTAGCAATTTAAACGCTTTTAATGGTCGTTCTTATATATATCATATAGTTATTGATCTGATGAAGTACACACTTAAACCCATATTCGTCGACCAATTTGAGAGTTGATACAAGTGGTAGGTTATTTAGTTTATTTTAGGAAAATCTCAGATACCATTTTTAGTTAAATCACAATGCATTATATAGTGTTTAGATTTGCTTGAATAGCTTCCTTTTCAAGGATGTTGTAGGCTTATTATGTTTGGATAATGCATTATGTAGTTTTTTCAAAACTATGTGGTGTCAAAACATGATGTATTAGGTAATGTAATCATAAATGCTGATTAGAGGTGCAAATTAAAACCGGTTTTTTTTTAAACCGGTCCAAAAAACCGGAACCGGTTAGACCAGTTTTCGGGTTTAATAAGCGACCGGTTTTTTATCGGTTTTAAACCCGGTTTTATCCGGGTTTTTAAAATAACCGGTTATAACCGGTTAAAAAAACCGGTCAACAAAGTCGGTCAACTAGCCGTTATAAAAAAACCGGTTTTAACCGGTTAAACCGGTTTTTTTTTTAAATATTCAAACGGTCATATAGCCGTTTATATATGTTTTTTTGTATTTTTTTGATGATTTTACAGCCCCTTTTATATATGGATTAGTGTATAAATAATGTATGAGTTGGGTGTTGAACAACACATCAAAAAACATCACGATCTCTCTTTAAATCTTATAATTCGTGAATATATATACTATTAATTTCTCTAATTGTAATCTTGCTTTAGTATGTTTCCGGTGTATTGTTTAGTTAATTGTTTGATAATTAACAAGTTTATTAACTAAATGTTCGATCGTTTTTAATTCGAAAAAACCGAACGCGTATCAAAAACGAATTTTACGAACATTTATAACCGAAAATACCGAACCGGTAAAAAACCCGACTTCGAAAATTTATAACGAAAAAACCGATTACGAACATTTATAACGAAAAAAAACGATTTCGGAAAAAAACGAAAAACCGTGGAAACCGGTTTTAGAAAAACCGGTTTTTTTAAAACGCGTTTTTCTAAAAAAACCGGGAAACCGGTTTTAAACGATTTTTTTGCTTTTTTTTTTTTTTTTTTTTTTTTTTTTTACACCTCTAAGTGTGACAAAGATTGAGGCTTTTTTATTTGGGTTTGTTAATTTTTGCTTTATTATACCATAATTGTTTCAATAATGGCTAAAATATGGTGTTCGTGTTTTTTCAAAAGGGTTGTTAGCATAAGCTTTCCGAAAATCTCCTAAGTGAACCCATAATTGTATAAATAGGTATTTTTTTTAAAGAAAACTTCTTTTAGCAAAACTATATATATTATTTAACTTTTCTCTTTTCAGGACGTGAGTATTGAATAGGTTTTTTGTGGTTGCTACAAATTATATCTTTTATGGATTCTTTCAGTTGCTACAAATTATAATTTTTTGTCAAAACTCTTAACCTTCTATATCAACTTAGGTACTCTGTAATTTTGTTTTAAAAATAGTTTTGACCGTGCCTCTTTATGTTCTTACGGGCGCCATAAAGATTAACGTGATGTTTAGGTATGGGTTATCGTGGTCTTAGCTGAATAGATTACAATAATTGTTAGGAATTTGTGTTTAGATAGCCGATTATTATGGAATACTAATTTCATAAAATTTATACATGGACTTGAAGAATGTGTCATCTTTCTTGATTGTCAGAGACTTTTGTGAAAAATCAGGGCCACTACTGCCAAACATCTTTCAGTTTTAGTTATCCTAAAATATAAAGATAGAAGCTGTCTGTATCTTTGAAAGTGTGGAGGCTGAAGCATACACGCATTTTAAGTCATGTTGTGAATAATGAGTACATTTATATTCATATACGAGTGTAATTTTAGAGGTGTTCCATTTTTCTTTTTTTCTTTTTTTGTATCACATAATTCAAAATGGAAACAATTAATGCCTCTTTGCATTTGAAACCAAAGCAATGTTGAACCTCTTTTGTTATGATGTTTTCAATTTAATTCGGTGCAAAAATGATGTATGACTTGATTTAGTATCAAAGTTAAGCTTTGGTCCAGCCATCAGACATCATTTTGAAAAATGTAGTCTGCATATGATTCCACCAGCAGCTATGAGGAACTGAATGAGGGTTTAAGACGGAGTGGGTTCTGAAAATGCAAAATATCCAACCCATTTCGACCTCAACAACAATGACGCCCACCAACCGTCCCGCAGCGGAGCGCGGGCTAATATACTCGTTATATGCAAATATGAAGTCATCCGTGGTACCATGACATAAACAAAGCCATTAATTTCTATTTTTTCTTGTCATTTGTATCATCATGCATGCAAACGATACATATTTATACGATACGTAACATGACATCTTCGGGGAACCCTAACATAAACAAAGCCATCGATTCATTTTTTCTTGTCATTTGTATCATCATGCATGCAAACGATACATATTTGTATCATCATGCATGCCTGACCGTGGAATTGGAATAGAACTAACCCAACTGATAAATATTTTTTTCCTTGTCACTTGGATTTTTTTATTGCAAACGACCTTAAGAAGATGTTCAAACTAGTCGTTTTCCCGGATATACTTATTCAGTTATGCTATTCAAGCATTTTAACATGGGATTAGAAAACTATAAAGTGATAAGACATGACAACAATGCGTATTGACATTTGGTCCATCGAAATAAGATCAAACGGTTGATGGATAAGTTGTTATGCATACTCGAAAAACCAGAATATAATGTTCAACATTCGTTCCTTTGGAATTTGCGTATAGATCCTATCCTAAATGAGATAGTATCATGATTCATGAGAATTGCTATAAGAAAATTTCATGGTAGATGCGACGACGGCCAAAAGAGTGATACAAATTCGAAAACATCCGTATCATCATCCATGCATGCATGCAGCTTATCAAAGTTCTGCTATGATATACAGTCAATGTTATTTTCACAAACGATTCAATGTAATGATCTCAAATTCTCAATCATAGGCCAACAATGTTCATCTAAATGGGATATCGAATAAAAGTACCATAAAGAATAAAGTTCTTTAGAAAAGAGACATTAAACCCAATAAACAGAACCCGATTCTCATCCAAATGTGGAAGAATCTTTTACGTGTTGAAGAAATGTAGAGGGTTGTAATGTTACACCATGAATTCGTAGGGACCAAATATGAGATTCTAAAGTGCTTTTCTTATCACTAAAGTGGAAGTATCTCCACCATCCCTTTCATTTTTATTCGTTTCATGAGCACCCCTTCTAAATTCCGATCCCAAAAAAGAATAGAATCATTTTATACTTTATGGACTTTAAGACACACAAGTGAACAATTCTTCTTAGTTCATATATATCCAACCATTCCCTCTATAGACTCTTGAAATTTAAAGTAAAAACATTATCTTTTTCTTATATTCGTCTTTTAAAAAAAATATCATCTCCAACTACATCGTCCAAACTTAAACTACAAAGCCTCTCTGATAGTTTGATTTATTTATGTTCAATAGCTTAAATAAATCACGTTACATCATGTATATGACAGAATATTTAAATCTTTGGAGCATGAAAAGTAAGTCTCCCGATTTGAAGGTTTTGACAATGCTTTAAAACGAGGTTTGTGAACCCGCGCTATGCGGTGAGGTGTTTGTGTACTGTGTCGTTTTACGGTTATTTGATACTTGTTGTGACTCACTGAATAACGACTTGTTATGTATGTGCGTGAAAAATAGTTAAACGGGCTTAGTTAATTTTTTACGGATCAAATAAAAATATGTTAAAGTCCATTCTAAAAAAATATAAAAATATTAGCCAAGCCGCGAGCCCAAGCCCAGATGACCCGTAAACCCAGACCTAGGTGGTGAGCCCAAATGCCCAACAATTGTATTGTTTATATATAATTTTCTTCAAATATAAAACACGATTGAAGATAATTTTTAAAACTGTATTCTTCAAATACACAAAAAAAGTGTTGGTTTTGGAAAGGCAGGGTCGGATTATGATTATTTTATAACGGCAGTTAGAAGTTAGTGATTCGAGCCGCACAGTGACATCCATTGTGGTCATTATGCAGCCTCGAACCATCGTCTTACGGGATAAACATCACTCATGCATCTATTTACTGTCCGCCCCGAAGGTCCATGATGAGACTCGAACTTGAGACCTTTTCAAGGATACCTCCCCAAGGTTATCCTTGGTGGCCAACTGAGATGCCCTTATCTATATTACTTTATAAATCATTTAGCTCATCTATTTTTAAAAGTCTTAAAAAATTAAGTAAAAAATATTACTTTATTGGGAAATATGTAAAACCATTAGAAAATGTTCATCATACACATTTAAAAGCCTTTAAAATCCTTTAATAGCCAAAAAGAAAAAAAAGGGGGGGAAAAAAGAAAATAAAGAAAAAAAGGGGGGGGGAATAAAAAAAGGAAAAAAACTTGTAACAGGCCAAAACATATAACAACCAATTAAATGGTAAAGTTGTAACGGCCCATATACGTTTTTTAATACAGTCAACTTGTAACTGCTAACATTGATATTGTCATCAATTTAGTCAAATTGTAACTGCTGCATTCATGTGGTCCATTTGTAACGGTCCATTAAACATCATTTAAGTGTAAACCACAAACTCAAATACGAGTATAAAAACCTAACACACTAACAAAATTCATTACACCATTTTCATCTCTCTATTTTATCTCTCTTAAAAACACAAACACCTTTATCTTTCTTTCTTCAAACCATCAAATTCTGCCGTCTCACATATCAGATTTTGCCGCCACTACCGTTTAGTTCTGCCGCCACCTTTGCCAACATCATGTGCCATCAGCCGCTATCGTCGTCATTGTCTCCGTCGTCTGCCAAGCTAATGATCATGGCTTTGGAGGAATACGGGTACCAAAGCAGAAGAGGAATGCGGGTACCAAATAAATGGAGGTCTTCTTATTCCGGTATACGGCGGTTTGCAAATACAGGCGGCGATTTGAATATTAAATTAGACGGCGAGTTGCTTAAGTTCTTGGCGGTTTGCTTATTTTATTTAGGCGGCGAGTTACTTATTGGCAGCGGTTTGCTAAGACAGATTTGGCGGCGGTTTGCTAAGACAGAACAGCAGCGGTTTGAGATTTAATTGTTTCTAAAAAAAAGTTGAGTAATATGTAATTTTTTATATAGCCTTTCTAACTTATTTTTACATCAAATTCAAATTTTGGTAATAGGGTGAAAAAAAATTCGGTCGACACCTTTTTAGCGACACTTTTTGGCGGGAAAAATTAAGTAAAATATAATTTTTTTCTATAGCCTTTTTAGCTTATTTTTACACCAAA
>BQNB010022414.1:0-60337 GCA_026074375.1 Tanacetum coccineum | reverse complement strand
TAACCCTTTCTTGATGTAAACATTTAATTGATTGATGCCCGTTTACATTGAACGCTAATTTTTAGCTTACACGATTTAGCTTAACATTTATGATTTAAAGCAAACGCGTACAATACAAAAGGTACATTGCCGATTTATCAACGTCGTCAATGACTTGAAAACACATGGTGTTATACAATTCTTCAAGTGCAAGAGAAGAATACTTCCACCATCAAGTGAAGAAGTATTACACCTTAGTGTGTTGTTTCAATCTTAGTGCATCCATATCAAAACTCGTAAATCACTTGTAAATCTTGTAAAGTTGTGTAGCTGTTAGATCTTTGTGATTGTTGTAAGTATAGTTAGATCTTGGTGATCTTGCCTAGTAGTGTTAGTTAGGTGTGATTATAGTAGTGGCTTGGTGAAGTTGTGGTGTGAAGAAAACTAAGGTGTGAAGAAGTTGTGTGGTCGTGATCAAGTCGTGAAGCTAAGTTGTGTAGTGAAGTTGTGAAGTTGTGATAGATTGGTTCTAGCTAAGATTAGAACTCGACATTTAGCTTTGTGTCGTAAATCGGTGTAAGCAACATTGTGTACGGTTTTTTCCGCAATAAGGGAGCTTGTTGACATAGTGAAGAAAACTCTCGAGTTAGGTGCTCGGGGAGTGGAGTAGGGCGAAGAGGAGCTTCGTTACCGAACCACTATAAATCCTCGCGTTATGGTTTGATTGTTCTTACTCTTATCTCTTGTCTTGCATTATTTTCTCATACTATCTTATTAATTATTTAGAAAAGTATATTGTTTATATTGTGCAAGTGTTGAATTCACATAAAGTCGAATCTTGAATTTTTACAAACACTTTAAATCCTAAATTAAAAAGCGGTAAACTATTCAACCCCCCTTCTAGTTTTCCATACTTTTCTTGAAGAAAGAGTAGATGATTTGGAAGAAAGCAAGATGATGATCAAAGGAGTGTGTGAGTGAAGACTATAAGAGATTTAAGACCATTTTTTGACTCTTTTGACTTTTTAGATTTGTGACACGGACGTGAAGAAAAATATTCTAGTGTGAGAAAATATATACATAGATGTATAATACATATAGATATAAGTATGCAAGTTTATCTAAGCATGCATCGACACAATAATCAACAAGATTAATGTGTAAGATTGTATGACATCTAAACCTTATTTGTCATACATCATCCTAACATAGTGTAGGTGCACAATTAATATGATGTAAGATGATGTAAACACAACATGATAATTTTAAATGTAATCATCATGTAAAACATGTTAGCATTTAGTATTTTGAAGCATGTGTTATATAGATAAACTAAGAGATATTTTATCTAAATTGCTATAAAAAGATAAACACCTTTATAATTGACATGATATTAATAGCTAAGCAAATAAACTATGAGCATCAAAATAATCATGAAAGCATATAATTGCATTACATGGGAGCAAGTTATCATCTTGAAACTTTAAAGCACATATGTGAGGTGCATGTTGTCTATATTGACTAAGGAAAAACCTAATTTCTACTTGCTTAGTGTGCACTCCTTATGAGATACAAAGTCCATCAATGTAGACATTCATTAGGTATATTTAGGAAGAGCCATTTAATCAAATTAGAGAATAGATATGAGACTATCACTAGTGGTGCTCAATTCAGGCTAAACACGACCATTTTAGGGTTATACCACGAACCCAACTTCACTCTTGGAAGAAATTCAACAGTTAGGTCAAATTGAATTTCTAGTGCAATAGGTTCTCCAGTAGTCATTCTCATGTCAAACAAAATAGAATTCCTATATTTGCCTAATAAAGTGTAGCAAAGATAAAATTTGTATTGTCTTTTCATACAAGGCCTACTATGACTCAACTAACGTACTTTAATTTTGGTTCACATAATCCTAATCAAGATGTGTGGAATTCTAAGGTTGAATGAGAGAGCAAGCAAGTTGTTGTAGTTATAAGAAAGAATGAGTCATCTAGGACCTAGGAGTATGCTTAAAAGTGATAATGTGTAATGCTCTATATTAAGAGTGTTCAAAGAATGCACCTTTGCGTGTCTTTTATGATAGAAATAGAATTAAGGTTGTTTACCTCAATAGATCTTATGTTTGTTTCTTTGTAGAAACAATGATGATTAACTAAAGTTTAGTTATATGTATGTTAGAATTTTAAGCAAGAGATTGACAGGAGGAAGATGTTTAAATCTAATGCCATATGGCGGATCTACCTAAACCGGAGATGAATCTAGGACGAATGATCCATCGATCCGTAGAGGTGCCAAATTTGGGCAAGGGTTATTTTTCTATTATTTGGGAGATGGTGTTGATATTAGGTTATTAAGAGAAACTTATATAAGTAGTGAGGGTTCTCGATTTGATTTTTCAGAAATGACATCTAAGTCTTGCTTATCAAGTTGGAGTACTTACGAGTTTCTGAATGGAAATTCATAAGTCGTCAATCCTACTTAGAGTGTGTTAAGTTTAGCATGTATAATTTTACCATAGCTAATAACACAAACATTCGAATACTTTAGACTCAATAAAACATCTTCATTGCAAGTGTGAGTTGCAAATTTGATGACTAATCTTGTTGTCTTGCAATCGACTTCGTGATTTCATGTAATAACCAAGGATGGTTAAACATGTAGACTCGGGAAAATATATATGGTCATTTTATTGATATTTTTATGATCTAGATAAATCTTAGTTTCAATTTTATTTTCATATTCTAATTTTGTAATTAGATTGAACAATGAGATTGATTATCGTTTAAATAATAATCATATTCATATTCAAAATCCTCTTACGCTCACTTATTGAAAGAAAGCACAAAAATGGTTTGTGGAATATGTTTAATTATTCCTAGTCCTAACCTTAGATGATTAAAGGGTTCTCATTTGGTGAAGAAGAAATAGTATGCTTATTTGATAAAGTAACAGAAAGTTTTGATAAGAAGAGAGTTTGAGATTTGAGTTGTGCTTTTGAATTGTTTGAGAAAAGTTACATATGTTGTACGTTTGCTCATGTTTGACTTTTCGAAAATGACGACTTTATCAAATGCATTGCAAGGTAAATTACTTGAGTATTTTGGATAAAACATTCAAGTCGTCAATCCTACTTCATTGTGTATTTTATGTATATATTTGCTAAATATTTCGAACACAACTATTAGACAAGTAGACTCAATATGACACCATTTACACAAGTGTGAGTTATGATCCGATGCATATTCTTATCGTCTTGAAAAAGGATGTCGTTATTTTCATATCAATTGAGTGTGATTGAGTATGTTGGTTTAAGATAATATCACTTGTTACATTTTGATATAATCTTAAAGCTAGACAAATAAGAATTCGATTTCTTGTCCATACTTGAAAACTTGTCAATGATTTGATAATAATACCAATTATAATTTGAATAATGAATCGATATATATTCAAAATCTTTCTTGACCCTCACGAACACTCTTTTTAAAAGAAAACAAATAAAGATTTTCATAGTGTGTTCCATTAATCCTAAGACTAGTTGTAAGGTGAGGTTGATAAATAATGACAGGTTAATTTTTTACTTCAAGATTCTCATATATTTTGCTTGTGCGAAAAACTATTTGTTGATATGTATAGTATGCATAGTTTTTGAAATTTTATGAGTATATAAATGATGTTCCTAACCATTTTTATACAACACACATCTTTTGTAAAATATTATACGTTTATAAAAAGAATATAATTATGTGTGTATGTTAGAACAATGCAAGCACAAGCAAAGTTTAAAAATATATTTTTTTTACTTAATTACCAATATATTAATACAATATTTTATTTTGTTTAACTATCCCAAGGTCAAACAATGTAAGATGATGAAAAAGATTTAGATATTTTGTTGGAAGAGAGTTAATGTGTTGGAAATATTATAGTGACGGGTTTTAACATATGATCTTAGGACATTATTTATCCACACACTTGAAAAACTATTGAACTCTCATTCCTAAATGGGTTACTACACTCAAAATGATCTACAAGATGTTTATGTAACACTTGTAAATATAGTGATCTATGCCTATATGCAATGCACAAACAATTTTGCAACTTAACGCAAGAAATCTAGCGTAATTCCTATTAGGCATAATCCGGAAAACTAGTAACATACAAATAGCATACATGGCACATGTGTTTAGATATATAATTAGCTCAATTACAAATAGTAATGATTACTTATTAATATCTATTAACCAAGTTGAAACAAAAGTAAACACACATAATCATCTAGCATACACATAAGGATATTCGTCGTTGTTTTGTGTATTAGATATAACGATGTATACTTAGCTTGATTTGATTTGAAAATAAAATAGTTCCTCCCCATTTCAAAAATTAATTAAGATCAATATTTTGAAAGGACAAATACACTATTTTTCAAAGATATATCAATTAGAAATGCCCGACTCAAAGGAAAATGTAAAATACAAGTTTTACGTTAAAACGGAACTCAAAGTTTTGACCACTATGTAGTATTTTGCATTTCTGACTTATTTAAGTTTAGAATGAAGACTTGGAAGTATTTTTAAATGAAAGTAGACTCAATTATCTTCGAAATGGCGGGTGGCACGACTTCTACGGACTTACGGTTGATTTTATATGATTTTTCGAAGTTTGCCAAATTCTGCTGAAACAGACAGACGGCCCCCATAAAGGTGACGGCCCCCAGATATATTTGGGGGCCGCCCTAACATTTATGGGACCGCCACCAGAGACCCAAAAACACGTTTTTAGTATAAAATCATTTGGTGACTTAATGTAGGGACGTAGGACTTCAGAAAGTTGTTTCAGCACATGAAATACGTGTTTTAGACATTATTTCTACTCTTACGACTTAGACAAACATAAGTTAACACTTCCAAGTTCTTTTGAGAAAAATTTCCTTCAAGCTAGTATACAAAGTATATTTAATAACAAAACTAGTACGAATCAAACAACAAAACACTTTTCATATTTAATCCCCCTTCATGGGTAATTTGATACATGGATCGTACTCTATTTTAAAAACCATTTGTTTTGAAAACTAGAGCGACGTGGCTCTGATACCAATTGTGGAAACCGTAGAGGGGGGTGAATACGTTTCCTTTAAAAAATTTAAGATCAAAGATTATATCACTCTCTGCCGGCGGTCCTATAGTCCCATAAATATAATGGGGCCCGCCCTAGTACTCATGGGTTGCCCAATTTTAAAGGACATACAAAGCCTCCATAGATTTTTTTGGGACTATGATCATTTGGTATCAAATCACCAATCAATTAACGCAATATGAAAGTGTCGATAATGGATTTACCATTACTAGAGCAGATTCTACCAATATATCTACACTCGTGTCACAATGTTTACTACAAAGAGCTACACAAACCCATGACGAACACAAAATAGCACAACAATTCACAAACAATCATAAGACACAATGCATAGTGTATAAAGTAAAGCGATAAATTGAAAGTCATAAGTAAAGAGAAAGTTAACAAGAAATGCTAACCGACACATGAATTTAGAGTGGTTGTGGGTCACGAAGGCTCCTAATTTCGCCCACATCCACTCCTTGAGTAACCAATTCCGAGAGTAAGTTCACATAATCAAGCAAGCACCCTTTCGCTGGAGAAAAACCTTATACCAATCTTACATTATTTTCCTTCCGACAATTTGCTAAGCTAGATGTCGAGTCCTTCTTGTTTGGGTACAAGACCAAACCCTTTATGTTTTATGTCCCGAACAATAACAAACCTTGTTTTATGCCTAAACACATAAACCGCGTTGCATACATTATTATCTCTCTCGCACTAAGCTAGATGTCGAGTCCTAATCTTAGCTAGAACCAATCTACCAAATCGATCATCACCAGTGTATTTTGTTATGGCCGTACAATACTAACAAGCCCACAATCAACCCTCTAAATATAACATCATTTGATCTCTACACACTACTAAAGATTGGAAGACATGACGTACGACCTATATGTAACAAATGTTACAAATAGACTAACTAGACTACATAACTTCGGATCTTGAAGATGACCAAAGTTCTTCTCTAGCACTTGATAAAAGGAGAAAATAATAGAAGATTTGATCACATTTAAACAAGATTAACCAAGTGGAATGATCAACAATTTAGAGAGATTTAGTAAAGAACCTAGAGAAAGAGAAGAACAGAAAGAAAATCCATGCAAAAGGGTATGTTAAAAAAGTTAGAGTTGACCCCTCTATTTATAGAGTCTCAAAAACATACTATCCGGAAACGGATGTCCCAGTATAAAGGGGCCAGCCAAATAATTTAGAGGGGCGCCAGACTCGAAATTAAGGACCTCCTCGACAAACGCTCTGTTTTTTGTCTTTTTGGAGGTGACAAAACTTGTCTTAGTGAAAGTGACACTTATTTAAGGGGGGAAATGAACCAGATTTAAAATACAAAATAATTACCAAATAAAACATTTCTTTATAATTCAAAAATAATTTGTCTAAATAATTTTTGAGAAATAGTTTTGTTGTATTTATAAAAATATAAAGTTTAAGACAAAAACTCATTTCTTTGATCATCCTACAAGTTTAATATTGTTTGTACATACCTTATGTGATTTACGTTGGGTGTAAACCAATGTCCGTCTTGATGCATACTTGAGACATCGAGAGATGTTGATGCATGTACGCATTAATGATTTGTGATTACGAGTAACTTGCACACTTTACGTTACGTATTACAAGTCACATGTTTGTCATTACCAAAACATAAAGAGATCATATAGATTAAATATCATAATATTTGTACTAACAATTTTCATAGGCTTGGTAAAGGATCAAACCTCCACCGCTAGGTATAAGCATTATTCATTACTATCTAAGAGGTCTTTTTAAAGGGTTGTGGGTGTAGGTGTAAGATAACATATAATGGAAACGGTTGGGTGGCTTTAGATGAATTTGGAGTAGAAGTGTTAGCTAATTATTTACAAGAATACACGCTGGTTTGGTTGATAAGCTAAGACTCGGACGAAGATATACAAATTCTACACAACTCTACACCAGTCTCTTTATTTTTCTTTTCTATATTTTTAATAACATAATACATCATAACTTAGGGTTTATAACACGTACCCCTACACTTGAGCTTTTACATGCTCGGTATTTACAATCTAACTAATGACCCGATTTGAGGTGGATCAAAATAACATGGAGATCATCTAACAAATATATGGGGGTATTGACTTACCTTTTCTTCCCAATTCTTCTGCGAAATAAATACTACCATGAATCTCAGTCATCCCAAAATAGTATTTACAAGGATAAGGACTTAGCAACCGTGTACTCAAATAATTAACTTGGGTTAAAAAAATAATGTACTAAAAACGAGTACATACAAGGTGGGCTAAGGCTATTTGGGTGTAACGATTGGTTTAAGGGTGACAATGCTCTTCATTAATAGTTTAACTTGAACAGAAAATTACAAGAACCGTGAAAAAGGATAGGCTCAGAGGGTTGTACTAGGGGTATCCTGCACTATAGGTGAGTGCATGGCAAGGGTGTGGGATAGTTATATGATCGGTGTGACCATCATAACAATTACAGGTTTAAAACATGGGTTAATACTAATGCCTCTTATCAAGCAAATCCTAACACTTACCATGCGGTCTCGGGATGCATCACAAAAACAAGTTCTAGAATTTAATATACTACCAGTACACTATCATAATCCTAAAGTAACCAATACCAATGTTCCAAAAAAGGAGACAAAACCACGCATACGCATCCGTAACGACAGAATAGGCACACATGATTGCTCACTCCTTAACTCGAACAAGCTAGAGGTATAACATCTAAGGGCGAACCTCAAATTTTTTTGGGGAGGGTGTAATTTGAGGGTTTTTATGCTAGTAATAAAAATTCCTATCCATGAGACGCTCTTAATACTTGATTTTCGTTGGTATGTGTCATAATTTTTTTAAAATTTGGGTCAAAATCACATCTTATGCTATGTTTCGATATATTACCCATCATTTTAAGGACAAAGCAAATAGTAAATGAAAAAATAGTTTCTAAGGCTTATTTTCCACCTACACTTAAGTTGAACATTGTCCCCAATGTTCTATAGAAGTACAAGGAAAAGAAACTAGTACTCCCCTAGTTTGCTCAATAATGGAGAAGAAACATTCGATAATTGATTAAATCCTCATCCAAGAATTGTCCAGTGAAACTTCCTAAGAACTTCCAAGATTCTTCTTATCAAATATAACTTGTAATCAAAGACAAAGACAACTACACCAAGCATAAAATGTGCAATATACAAATATACAATATGAATTTAGGGTTTGACTCGATAAAGCAATAAAGATAGGACGAGAGAATTGTCAAACTCATTGGTTTTGCAGGTTTATAACAGAAGATTACATATTTTAAATGTTATGCAAGTTTTATTTTCAAAAATAATTAAAAACTTTAAGATTTCTGGACATGGGCGTTTGACGCCGTCAGGAAAATCCTGACCCCGTCACTGGTGTGGTGGTGACGGCGTCGCGTGCAAATCGTGACGCCGTCTCCACGTTTTATGAAAACAAATTTTTTGTTTTTGATGAAAATTTTCATGCACTTGATTTCATAAGTTAATTCCTGTACAAATAGCTGCATAAAACCTGAGATTTAACAATTTACTCATATGACTCGAAACTGACGCGAATTAATCTAAACAAATTATTTAACATACTTAAACTTGGTTCAAAAACCGGATAGATTCCTCTACACTTATTATTTGCAAAATACCTTTGATTGAAATTAAGACGAGGTTAAAAACAATACAAAGCATGATTACAAGATAGAGTTTGAACATGATAGAATAAAATGAAAAGAATAAAACACATGACACTCCTAATTACGAGAAAATTAAATATTGGGTTGCCTCCCAAGAAGCACTTTTCTTTATTTACGAGTCTTGTAGCTAGACTCGAAGTCACACGTCCTTACGTGACTTCCCCTTCATCATCTATTCCTGTTAAGTATTCAGGTCCGAGTTCTATGCATTCTTTGTAAAATCCTACTATTTTTCTCATTACATACTCCACTCCTCTTCTTTTGTCCTCCTCGTTCCTAAGGTAGACTGATTTTGTGTGCTCTTTTTCAAGGTTCGACAATGAGTCGTATTGTTCTATCTTATAGGGCATCTTATAGGAAACTTCATTGTTTCTGTTGGTGAACCTGACTACTCCTTCGGGTGGGTCGTGAGTCATGTTGGATATTTCTACAAAAAGTTTCCCTAACACTACTTGTGACAGCCTAGGGTCTATAATTGAGCTAATATCCTCAATAATCATGAAGTCCACGATATAAGTGAAGTTTCCTATGAAGACATGCATTCCTTTAATCCTTCCTGTGAAATTACTAACTCCTCCATTTGCATTTTCCCTAGGGTCGAGTTTTCTCCTCATGATCCAATTATACATCATTCGGGTCATGATATTTAGAGGGGAGTTAAGGTTAATGTAGGCCTTTTCTACATGCACATGCCCAATGTTGCATGGTATCTTGAGGTTCGAGGGGCATCCTTTCATAATGATAGGGTTTCGTAGAAATAATGAGGGGATTAGGCCACACATGAGGTACTTGTTATATACGAGTTCACTCCTAATTGGGAATATGTCAAAATACTCCTCTTCTTGCCCTTCTGCTTTGGGTTCCTCCCTACGGGAATTGTCATCCTTCGGGATGATCTCAATAAACATCACTTCCCCATCTTCCTCTTTGGTGCAAATGAGTTCAATGTTAGATGATGGGGAAACTAATCCGAGTGATTCAAAGAATGAATTGAATTTGAGGACTTTTTCAGTGATGAATATAACTGATAGATCGGGTGGTGTAGGAGGGTCGACGTGGATATTTTTCGGGTTTTCCTCTTCTTTCTTATACTCTTTTTCTCCATTATTATAAGAGGCGCTTTGTTGCTCGTTATGGATTGTGATGACGTTGATCGAACCATGGGTTTGAGTTGAGCATTGCGGGTATTTGGTTGGGTAAGAACGACCAAACAAAACTGGTTAAGTACTCCATTTTGGGTTCTTAACCGTATCGCTAGGTAGTGTGCCCACTATTCGATCGGTGATGGCCTTCAGCACAATGTCGATTTTGTTGGTCATCTCACTTTGTTGTTGTTTGAAATCGGCTTCAAACTTGGACAGTCTAGCGTCTTGAGATGCCATGAAATTAGATATCAATCCTTCAAGGTTTGATTGATTTTTAAAGCTTCGAGGATTGTTGTTGAAAGAACAGTTAGGGATCGAACCGTTGGGTTGGAACCAGTTAGTTGGGTTTGAAAAATTATTTTGAGAGTTTTGGGGTTGTCTCCACCTAAGGTTTGGGTGACTTCTCTATGATGGATTATAGGTGTCACCAAGATTGTTTTTCTTGGGCTTGAAAGTATACCACTTACCTCCCGCTTCATCGGTACGCGAGGATGCGTATTCAAAAAGGCTTGTTCGGGATCTTCCATGCAATACTGAGTGTCATGGGGACCACTATAGATATCACATGAGGTAGTGATTTTGTTCACTTGAGTAGGTTGTGTCGGAGCAAGATGAGCTTCCATCAAGCGTTGGACTTGATTTTTGAGCTCGATTAGACGGCGGTCGAATGTACTCGGGACATCTTGAGGCAGTGCGATTACCTTGACCGGCTTAGCGAAATTCCTTGGGTCGTTCCAACTTTCGTTGTCATAGAGGGCGAGGTCCTCTAATAATGCCCATGATTCTTTGGCGTTTTGGTCACGAAGTTTGCCACCAGACGATTGGTCAATGGTTTGTCTTGTGATGGGATTGACACGGTCATAAAAAATTTAGACTTGGAGCCCAAGGTCGATGCCATGATGATGGACTTTTTGTAGTAAGTCCTTGAAACGTGTCCATGCTTCTGATAAATATTCTCCATGATATTGTTAGAACATCAGGATATCATTGCGGAGTTTTGCGGTCCTTCCCGATAGAAAGAATTGAGCAAGGAATCAGGTAGTAAGATCCTCCCATATGGTGATGGATCCTGCTGGAAGACGTTAAAGCCAATTGCTAGCTTGATCGCGAAGGGAAAATTGAAATAAATGCAGGCGCGAAGTCTGTAAAATGAGCATCTGTTTTGCACCAACCAGATGGTGTCGAATCCTTAAACAAGTGAGTCCATTAGTTTTAGGAAATCCTTGAGGTGTTAGTTTGGATCCTCAGACCAAAGTCCGTGGAATGAGCATCCATTTTGCACCAACCAGTTGGTGTCGGATCGAAGAGGTACCACATTGTTCCTACTTGGAGCTCAATGGTATTCCTATAGCCCTCGTGGCTAGGTTTGGAGTAGTATCCTAAAGTACGGATAGGATTCTCGTCTCCCATGGTGGTTAACAAGAATGGGTTACAAAACAGATATCACAAAGAACAGATAGACTACGAAAAAGCTAATATGCAGAAATTAAATCTTACTTGAAAGGATTCAAGCAAGTAGAACTAAGCTAAACTATGATCAGAACCTAACTATTCCCCACGCAGTGGTGCCAAAAACTTGTTGCGGTTGTCATAAGGGACTTCTACAAGAAGTTTTACAACTCCCTAGGCAGTGTACCTAACCGTTGTAGTGTAGTATAGGCAAGACTCAGGGGTTGTTATCGTTCTCTAGGAGAATAGGTTAGGAAGGTTTTGATCATGGTCTAACAAAATTCTAAGGGTTGAGAGAAGATTCTTTTTGTGTTTTTATATTTTATGAAAGCAGGTAAATCATATATTTGAGAGATTGGTTGGTTTTAGCTATTAAACTAAATATAAACTAAGCTACTGGTGATAGCAATATAATAAAAGATTGTGTTTATTTAATCATGTATTACTCCCTAGATTACTTCTCCTAGTGTTATTGCTTTGTTACACTTGTGATGATATATGTAATTATTTCCTAAGTCATGAATGAATTACACGAACCCGTCGTCTATTTAATATTCCGTTAAGGCAACACACAAGTAAGGTAGTATGAAGACTATTACAAGGCCCCTAAGAGTATATTAAATGCATTTGAAATATATTAAGAGTGGATCAACCATATAAGGGGCAAGGTAGTATAAAGACTGTTACCCTATGGTATATGTTAGGAACACGAAAGTGTCGATCACTTCCATAGATATCGTTAGATAGCTCGTTTATTTATTTTTAGAAACTTACTAGGCTAGTTAGCCCAAGGCCCATGGTAAGCCCATGCAAGCCAAGGCCTAAACCGGCCATAGGAGGTATAAATACCCTTTTTATGCTATGGAAAGGGTGTTGGTTGTTTATTATTTCACACACTTAATGTAGAATATGAGTAATCTTTAACAACAAGAACTAGTAAGAGAAAGTAGGAAGGAAGGAGGTATTTTAGTGAGAGAGAGTAGTAGAAAAGAAATGCATAACTATGTGAAAATACAACCAACCAACCACCTCTCCAAGGCATGGAGAGGTGTTTATATAGTATCTATGGCAGGCCATAGAAGGGCTTTGTGGGCTTTCCATGGGCTTTTCCTTATCTTTGGCCTGGTTAGCTTACTAAACAATACATTGTGGACTACGAGCTAGAAACGTAAAATACCTAGAGTGACCGATCCTTTTTTTAGATTCCTAACAATCTCCCCTTAAGGGAGGTCACTCCAATTTACAAAAACTTAAGCTCTACATTCTATGAATGTCTTCAATCTTTAGCTCGTAGTCTTATTATCATGTTCTTTATCTTGTGAATCTTGATGTAGCAATCTTTAGACTTTTAGGCTTTAGCTTGTATCTTGTTCTTGACTTGTATGTCATCTTTTGAGATTATTAAGATCATCAACCAAGCATAATCTCTAGTCGCCATCTTGTAATCTTTTCCTTCTTGTGATCTTGTGACTTCTGGACCGACATGCTCATACTGTTCTTGATGTTTGAAAGCGAGTGTAACATTCTTTCTTGATACTTCATCACTTCGAGAAAGATGTTCGGTAACAGAGTGATGGAAACTTCTTTGAAATTCTTTGACTTTAATACTTCATCACTTTGAGAAAGACGTTTGGTATCAGAGTGACAGAAACTTCTTTGAAATTCTTTGACTTAAATACTTCGTCACTTCAAGAAAGACGTACGATATCAGAGTAGCGGAAGTCTTGCAACATGTACTTGAGCTTTCATGGTATCTTTATAAATGTCGATCAAGTATGAGCATGCGATTATGGATCTGTGAGTTAGCTAGAACTAGGTACCTCCATGACCATCTTTATATATTCATGAAATAAAATAGTTAGCAATAAAGTGGGGGGACGAATATGGCTTTGTCATTCGCCCAGGTTTGGTTGGAGTAACCTTCAAATTCGTGAGGATCGACCAGTGATCCGATAGATTTAATTTATGAAGAATCTTCTTGACAGGATTTCCAGCTGTAATATTAAATCTTTCTAACACATATGTATTAGATTCATCGTACTCAGCATGTTCTCATTATCGGAACATCTCAAAGCAAACAACACGATAAGAGTGAACCATTGAGTTACTGTCTCACCGATTAAATAGAAAAATTGATTTGAAAATCAATCGACGTGTCACTTGCTAAAGTGGTTTTGTGACACATCAAGAGTTTTAAGCAATTCAAAATTCATTAACCGTTGATCCATAACCTGGAACATGTTTGATTCATAAAGAATCGCGCCATTGTTGCTTTCCAGTTGTCACAAGTTTGATTCATAAGAATCGCACAAGTCACCTACTATGAGCTTGTTTAATGTTGGATCAAGCAAGATTTCCACCTTCACTGTGAGTAATATCACTCAGATGTTCTGGCAAAATCACAAGGATAATGCGTAGCTCTTTAATATATATCTTGTAATTTACATTGTGTGACTTAGCGAGCATAATTTTGACAAGTGTCCTAATGAGATTTATGGATGATCTCTTTTGGCTCTAGACTCAATAGTGCACTTTGGTTTTAGTGATCGAAGGCTGGAGCAGACTGCCACCTTTTCAATATCAACTAATCGAAGGAGAAAGTCGATAGAAATACGTGTAATCTATGTGAGAAATGAAAACAAGATGCTGTGAGAGACTTGAGTAGGCTAGGGAGGGTTGTTCATAGCGTCACTGGGTCCAAGACTGTCTTCAATGTCAGACAACAACTTAGTGTTTCTGACAAATTATGTATTGACCCGATTTCTGCCTAAGTGTATGGAGGGCTTCTTTCTTTACACCCTTTATCTTTACATTTCTTTTTCATTCTTTAACCCCTTTAGCGCTTACCGAGACTTCATAACTAGTACCTTGTTGGGTTTGTTCCAGTACTAGCTCCATCTCAGTCGGCACTTTTCCCTTATTCTCACTTTTACTCCTTTTTTCATACCTAAGGACTACTACACTATCTAGTGGAATATCCCTGGGTAGATCCCTCCGGTTCTGGCTGGATCATGGGAATGAATACCTAAACTTAACCACCTTATAACTCCAATATCACATATAAACGTCGTTCTTTGTACTCCACTTCAGCCAATCATGTAACCATTTGCTCCCCCTTTATATGTGCATCGATTAATCGAAAGAGTTTAGCACATATATGTGAAAGCGTACACTTAAGATCTTAAAAATCACATTATTAGCCATATATTTAATCACATTTTCTCCCCTTATCAAAAATATTAAATCTCTTCATATTTTGTATATCAATTGATTCAAATATATCTGCTTTCGAAGAAAAAATGTCCAATTATTAACAAGCCATATTAGGAACATTTTTTATGCTCCCCTCAAATTATGAGGGTATTATATGGTGTTTGAGTATGTTAATTTGAAATTTTTTGAATTTACTAAGAAATTCTTGAAAATTCATACTCAAACACTATATATGCCTAATTTTTAAGTCTACACTACACATTTATATATTCACAAGATTATTATGTACGAGGTTTGACCTGAATGATGAGAACATCATATGATAGAATCATATGGTTCTTTGTAGCAACTATAGGTCTTCCTCATAGTCTCTCTTAAGAAGTTGTCTTAGCTTCCCCCAAAATCAGCAGTCCTTTCTTGAGTAGATTCAAAACTTTCTTGCAAGCCGCCTCAAGCAGTCTTGATGTATAAAGCCCAAATATCCGAAGTACACAACTAATTCGAAACCGTAACACCAAAGTCAATTAAGTCCCGGATGTCCGTATTTCTCCTTACACGATAGTGATGATATAAATTGAAACACCAAAGTCAACTAAGTCTCGGATGTCACAATTATTCCCTCTAAGTAGTCGAAATGAAAACACCTAAGTCAACTAAGTCCCAAATGTACTCATTTCTTTCTGCAGAATACTGACTATCTTAAGGAATCATCATACTTATCAAACCTATGTGTACCTCTTTTGTCAACTAATTCTACTCTCTTTAAAATAAGCTTAGTGATTAACCGTTTGAGGAAGCATTTATTGAATCAGTAACCAATCTTCTCACGCTTAGAATAAATCTTCTTACAACACTTCCCCCTAGTATCTTAAATGATGCATACTGACAAATGACGAGATGTCTCTTCCACCATGTGATTGAAATAGTGCGCCCGAAAGAAACAAAGAAAGGCCTAAAATTCAAAGAAGGTGACTTCAAAAGAAGGCCATGGACTCTATCAAGTATACATCTACTCCTTCCCCCTCGCTGGTTTCGACACCTCGGAATCAGCAAAACCTTGTACGCACACATACTTGAGATCGTTTTTGAGGTATAACTAAGCTTAGATCTATCCCTTGAGAATCAATTTCAAGGCTATTAAAACTAGTTGATTATTTTCACAAACAATCCTAAGTCATTTTACAACTTTGATTGTTGGCAATATTGATTGAATGACCGATTTAAAAAGCCTGAATTTTACTGAATGTCCTTACATTGAAAATAAGTCCCTAAAGTTTGAACCAAATGACATTTAAAGCCCTTGTAATTAATATAAATTAACTCCCCTTTATTGTAATCCGTCATTATCAAAAACTTTATCCGTTTATTCTATGACTTATTTTGAAAGACCATTTTAAAAGATTATTTGATGACGATTTCTCCTGTTACATAATGACCCCCCTTTCTATTTTAAAAGAGTTGTAGTCATTGTGTGAGTGGTCGAATTGTCTTTAAAAACTTTTTGTGAATACTATAACACTAGAATCCATTGTGAAGACAACTTTTTACCAATAAAAATAAGATTTCTCTTATTTTGACAAATAAATGCACTGACACGTACACTTATTTGATATAGGAAGCACGGGTTGTGTTGCAAAGTAAACACAAGCCTTTGCATGGTCATAAAATAGACCATGCCCAAGAATAAATTCCCGTTAAGAGGTCAAGTTTTCTTTTTGAAATACTTGCCTTTAAGATGATGACCGAGTTGCTATCAGAAATAATGGCAAGCCATTTTTGGCATGTTTTGAAAACATTTGGTACTCTGCTCCGAACTTCATTTATAGCCTCGTATCATTATTGAATGACATTTCTAAGATCGTAAATGTTATCGATTTTCAAAAGACATGCCATTATTACCACTTTTTGATTTTTTCTCATTTTTTTAATTTTTGTATTTTGTTTTTTAATAAAATGAAAAATCTTTTTTGGTATTTATGGTTTTTAAATATATATATCATAGATACAGGATATTGAATAGGTACCCCACTAATTCTTTAGCTTCATCAGCCAATTGTGTTTTAGAGTTTTTCCAGGTGAAAAACCTTTCAACATTCCGAAGCTTGTTGATAAGAAATTTAAAATTCTTTCTCTTCTGCATAGGGCTTTTAATGAAGAATTGTCCCGCTAGTTGATACTCTGTGGTATGACACAAAGTAAAGCTCATACTACTCACTCTCAACTTGCTCTTTATGAAGTGGAATCCTGATGTCTATATGCATTGAATCAAAAATGTTGAACGTGTTGCAGCATAAGGCAATAGCGCTTTTTGTTACACATACATTAGAAATTTTATTGAATCCCAAGCCATAGCGGTAAGCTGTACCTCATACCAAAGATTTGAGCACAAACAAACAGACATAGAAATATATTCAGTTATCTGACTGGATATCACAGTGCTTTTCCCTTGCTTTTTTATGACCAACTAACAAGGTCGTCCTCCCAATAATTTCATACCTCCAGAATGTATACTTGTTCTAGTATCTTGGCAACCCATCCCGTGATCAGTGTCTGCATAAGCTATATAGAAGCAATAGAAGAACATTGGATGACCAAGTCCCCCGATTTACCGGACCTCTCTTAGGTATTTAAAGATTCTTTTTAAGCATAGGGGGTGCTTTTCGGTAGGCCTTTGCCTTATACCTTGCACACATGGATACAAAAATGTTAGGTCCGTCTACTGGCTGTAAGAATACATATAGGTGCCAATCATCCACGAGAGTGTAAGGATCACGGCTTTCCCTTGTATATCACATACATTTAGATTTCTCCACCAAGGGAGTATCCACGGGGACACTTAGATTCCATACCAATATTTTTTCAAAGATTCCCAGAGTATATTTAGACTATTTTATAAGATGCCTCTAGGACTTTATGAAATCTGTAGTCCTAAGAAAAATGATATTTTGCCCATCATCGACATCTTAAACTGAGAACACATAATTTTGGAAAATTAATCACATAATTCAGGTGTAGTAGACGCAAAGATTATATCATCAACGTAGAATTTAATACAGGAATAAGATATTGCCTACTTTCTATGAATAAAGTTAGGATCACGGTTCCTTTAGAGAATTCTTGAGAAAGTAGAAACTTCGACAACAGATCGTACCACGTGCGAGAAGCTTGTTTCAACCTATAAAGAGCCTTCTTAAGCTTAGAATTGTCTTGATCCACAAACCCGTTCGGTTGGCTGACGTAAACTTCTTCGCGCAGAATGCCATTCAAGAATGTCATCTTAACATCCATTTGGTAGACAGTCATATTCATGTGAGCAGTATGCAAGGAAAATTCAAATAGCATCAAGTCTAGTTACTGGAGCAAAGGATTCCTCAAAATCAATTACCTCTTCTTGACGGTAACCACGAGCAACCAAACGAGCCTTGTTCTTTAGAATTTCTCCTAATTCATCAAGTTTTACCTTGTAGATCCATTTTAAAGTAATAACTATTACTTTATCTGGATGAGGAACAAGTTCCCAGACTTTAAGACGTTCAAATTCATTAAGCTCCTCTTGCATTACTTCAATCCAACATGCTTGAGTTAATGCGTCTTTATGGTTCTTTAGTTCAATTGATGTGAGAAAGGCATCATAGTAACAAAATAAGGCTTGTTCATAGAGTTGAAATCTTGTGGAAACAGTTCTTTCGAGTTCACCGATGATGTTGTCTAAAGGATGATCCTTTGTCCATTTGGTAACGTGTTCTGAGTTAGGAGCAGCAGTGTACACAATGGTGGGAATAACGTCTGAAGAAGAGGATGCTTCAGAGTCATTTTCTATAATTAGAATGCCAAAGAATGGATCGTTATTCATGTGTGCAACATCTAAGTCATGATTCTCTTCTTCAACATCGTTAGAAATGATAGGAGATTGAGTTTCAGGTGTTGTTTGTGAGTTACTAGGTGCGATGGTGCAATCTTGTCAAACTATTGGTTAGGAAGGTTAACCGATTGATACACACTGGTTTTGTAGCAACTTACTTTAGCAATGATGCGATGACATCAGGGCAAGGGCAATCACACTAGTGGAGCGATGAGTAATTCATCAAACAACGGTTGAAATAGAAGATCTCAATTAGTTCCTAAAGGTGGTACAAATGGTGTTGAAGGAGGAGGGTTTGGCATGAGTTCTGAACTGATTATAGTAGGAGTTATTTCATGAAGTACGGGTCCTGAACTATTATGTTTAGAAGCCATCATAGTCAGCTCATCAAAATCTACATGAATTGTCTCAATGATTCGTCTAGTACGTCGATTGTAAATTCAAAATGCTTTCTTTGTAGGTGCATATCTAATGAAAATACCAATATCGGCTTTGGTTGTAACTTACCCAAGTTCTCACTATCATTTGTCGGATAGCAGAGTGCACCAAATACATAGAAAAACAATAAGTCAAGAGGTTTGTCATGTAAAAGCTCATATGGAGTTTTGCAGTGACGAAGACGTATGATGGAACAATTTGGTGTAACATGCGGTAGCAACTGCTTCTGCCCATAAGAATAACAGAGTTTTTGCATAAATCAACATTGTGTGGGCAACTTCAATTAGCGTACGATTACGTCTTTCAACGACACCATTTTGTTGTAGAGAGCGAGCAATAGATGTTTCATGAGAGATGCCAACCTTCTCATAATATTCACGCAAAGTTTGATTATAAAATTCAGTTCCATTATCTGTTCTGATTCTTCAGACAAGCACTTTAAGCCGCACTTGGATCATCTTGATAAACTTGATTATGAAATTTGGAGCATCATCATTTAACCTTAAGCACTTAACCTATGTAAATCGAGAGTAATCATACGATAAACAATCTACGAGGCTTACATTCTCTTTCCATTAACACTTGCACACAATATTGGTCCACAAAGATCCTTGTGCAAAAATGGAGTATTGGTTTCAAGTTGGGATTGTCTTCAGATTTAGTTTAAGAAGTTTCTTCTTTCTATTGCGCCGACGATCATGCAGAACACAGATGGTCCTTTTCAGATGAGACCTCGAACAAGACCATGTCTAGCTAAATGGTTGATTGCACCAGTTCAGATGAGACAGACGTCGGTGCCATAGCCAGGACTTAGTCTTTGAGGCCTTAGACAAAGAGCAAATAGGAAGAGGACTCCCAATTCATAATCTCCAAAGAGACAGAGTATACAGATTGTTGCCTCGAGATCCAGTCAATAGATCAACACCTTTTCAATTACGAATGAAATAGGTGTTTTAATGAAAAGCAACTTCAAGGTTCGAATTACAAAATTACCCAATGGAGGATAAGTTGTGTCCAAGTCCTTCTACGCAATAAACCCTTGAAATCATCACATTCCCTATCTGATAATCACCATATCCTAATATCTTTGCCATGTGATCATTTCTGAATTTGACAGTACCTAAAAATTTAATACCCATGACAAAAATGGTGCGCTAAGACGATCTTTCGAGTCATATGCATAGAGCAAGAGTACCGGATCCCAAATAACCAGAAATAATTTGGACGACCTGCATCATCAAAATTGAAGATGGAACTCGAAAAAGCTATGTGCCCCAAGATGACTAGGTCCTTTTTGTAGCTGATACAAATTTAAGAACCTTAGATTTGCTAACAGAACATTAGTTTTAGATTTCCTAGGTTTCCTTGAGTAAACCAGTGTTACAACAGCTAGGGTGTTTTCATTTTCTAGAGCAGTTTGTTTTCCTAAGGGTACTTCAGTAGTTGTGGTAATCCTAGTTAAAGGGCAAGCATTTCCTACTATAGTGAGGGTCCCGAACCAGACAACTCTCTAAGATATATTCCATATTTGTAAAACACCTCCTATTGGTTCTAAACTTTTCTTTTCTCTTTGAACTTTCTTAACAAATTTATATTGTACACTAGCAAGTCACATTATATCGATAAAACTCAAGAAATATACATCATCTCATGGATTATCAGAAAGCATGCAAACTCATATACACTAACACATTCAAGTTCAGAAATCCACATTAAAGGCTTAGGAATCTGCACATGAGCAGATCCTTTAGTTCAACAACACAATCTTATTTTTAACTAGATTTTAGACTTCCAGGAGGGCTCTAACTTTATTCTTTTGAGTACACTTGGTGTTGAACGAATCTTATCTTTCTTGTATTGCCTAAGGCTATGATCCGCTAGCACTATAGAACGGACTTTTATTCTGATAGAGACAACATAGGTTTTTAAAGAAACTAGGTAGATTAATAGATTGTTTTGTGATGATGTTTCTGAGACTAGATGGGCTCAGTGAATCTAATTCTTTTGTCCTTGTTCTTTAGGATCACAGCCACTAATTCTCCATCAACATTGTTGATACTAGGGTAAGTTTTACTGATGTTTGTAAGCAACTACTGAATTAGTTTAGCATACATACATGCAGATTCTAAAGAATGATCTAGTAGATATTTTGATTTAACATGTTCAACTAGATCTCTAAGAATGGTAGCTTCTTCCTAAGTGTGCTTAAAATAGGTAGAGTGAGCTATCTTTTTATTCAACAATTTAGGGGTTATTGGTGCCACATCAATCTTAAACTTCTCTGGATCATTAGGGTTTTTGTAAACAAATTCATATTTTTAAAAACTAGAACTCTTTCCTTTAAAGTTTCCCTTAAATCACTCTCTCCTTGAAGCTGTAATTAACCAAAAACTTTTCTTCCTGAAGACTACATTTAAGTCAAGACACACACACATACATTTAGATTGACTTGATTATTTAAATCATCACACAATTGTTTCTTGTGATCGAATATTGTTGTTTTAATTTCGAGTCAGAAAGTTGTAATAAGGTCTGTTTCGAATTGGGCCCCTCATTCTTAGCATAAGGCCTTCGACAACCCTATCTGATCCTAATTCAATATTGAATTGTTTCAATAAATCCTCTAAGTCCTTTTTATCTATCCTCATATCATTTTTCCACTTAGGGATTAATCTACTCTTTTAAAATCTTTATTGACCGTGTTAATCTATCTCTTTGGGACCGAGGTCATTCAATTTCATTTAATTCAAACAGTTGATCAAAAAAAAAAACTTTTTTAAGAGCACTTTTTGATTGAAATAGAATTGTCCATTTGGAAAATTTTCCTGATAAGTTGAGTATCAACTTTCTAAAGAGATGAAATGGTTTTTCGAAGAAGATGGTAAAACTTATGAACAGTAAATATCGTAATCTCTTTTCAAGTGAAATCCTTTTTGTTCAGAAGCTCAGACTCTCATGTTGAGACACTGTTCTCATTCAAGCAACATTCATAGAAGCAGATATCCACTAAAGAATATCGTATTAGTTCACATATCTTTGTTAATACTTTGTTCCAAGAGTCTTCATTTTCGTCAAAACTTGATTCATTTTCACTTCAAACAGAGGTTTTTTACTCGAAACGACATAGTTCCACATCATGGTTCCATTGATGGAAGACATTTTGGACTTCAAAAAGTTCGATACAAACAATATTATTGAATGTATTAATTAAGTCCTCAGAGCTTTTACAAATGGAAATAATTTCATCATCCTAAAAACGAAGCTTTAATGTTCGATACAACCCACGAACCCTCCAGTGATGGCTGTGGGGGTGCTTTTCTTTCTTTTAACAACCCGTCAAAAGCCTGCAAATGGTGTTCTTTTTAAAGTTTCTCAAACTCGTATAACCATGCTGACTTTAAATGTTCCTTTTCTCTGAACCTCAACTTCGGGTGGGACAACTGGAAATAGAAAGGATTTCTAGAGGAATACACCAGAATTCTGGACAAAAAGCTTGTTCATCAATAATATCAGTTTGAGTGGAACAAATCTTTTGCAAAAATCCTTGAGAAAGTTGATTAAGGACAACATAATCGACTGATGTATATATTGAACGTTTCTTCTCTAAGACATCATATGAGTCTTTTTTTTAAAAAGCAATTGGTTTGAACGACTCACCTTCAGAGTCCAGGAATCATAATAGCAATCTGTATTCTGAATGACATTAACCATCATAAAGCTTATTGTTCTAATTACTGAGCTTTCTTTAGATAGATAAGGATTTTGAAAACCTAGAGCTTCTTTAGTGTATGATCATAGAAAAAACTAAAGGTGTCGTCAACAATTGAACAGTTTGGTGCAGATTGGATCCTCTTTTAAAAACAATATTAATCAATAATGTATTATCCTCATTACTATCGGCAATCGCTCTATCTGAAGTTCCTAAATTCTTCTTTCTAAAATCATTATTAAGAAGAGTAACGTATTCACTAACTATTCCTTTTCTTTTAAATATTCAGAAAACATTTGTTTTAAGATGATCAATCTCAGTCAAACTATGCAACTTGAAGTCTAAATGGCTATCATTACCTCCTTAAATCAACATTTTGTCCTACTTTTTTTTCTTATTTTTTTTCAAAAAAAAACTTTATACCACGTTCTTGATATCTTTCAAGCGCTCAGCAGTTAAAAGTATCAATGACACTTTAATTGTCCAGATTATCTGGTATAATTAACTACTTGAGGTTTTCAGTTGTTTAATCACAGATAATATCATGACATCTTGTTTATGTCTCGAAAGTTTAATTCTGAAAAAAAAACAAAAAAAAAACCCCAGCCCCCTTTAATCTTTGGGCCCCATTTGTGATTTAACACACTGAGAAGGAATGATATTGCTATCCACTGGTTATTTTTAGTCTCTGAATAGGTTCAACAAACATTCGATTGTTTTTAGAAGACTGGCAACGCCTCATAGCTTAGATTATGCATATTATTATTCACATTATCATAATGTGTACATCAGCGACAAGAGCAATCTGAACCATAATGAACACACACACAATAACCCACCATGATAGCAATTTTTTTTCAGGTGTTTAAGTCATCACAATCAGAGTCATATGCATCCAAATCATTAGCTTGATAAGCAGCATTATGAGTAATGATAGTCTATGTGGCTTGACCATCAAGAATATCTGGATCTGCCAAAAATGCTAGTTCCTCCTCATTTAGAATTTGACCATGTGCTTGAGCTTGTACCAGCAACACTTTTTCCTTAAACCACGAATCATCCTGTTTCCTCTTAGGTTTAGTGCATTATTTGGACATGTGGCCTTCCCCTTTGCAGTTGTAACAAATAACTGTCCTTTGTTTCCCAGAATTGCTTCTACATGCTCCTGGAGTGTAGGTCCTATTTGTACTCGAAGCAAAAGAAATTTGTCTCCCCTGAACTGGTTGTAAAGTAATACTGCCATCATTAATGGTAGTTTGTTGCCTAGGGTTTGATGAATTCCTCAACAGCTTGTTGTTTGGCGTAGTAGGTAGCAGGATTGACGACAGCTGATAGGAATGACATCACGTGATTGATAGCATCAATGGGATCATCAGCCCTCCATCTTCTGGAACTCTGAACGAATAGAACCTAAGTCTTATGAAAATTGTCGGTTTTATGTATTGTTTTTTAGTTGTAGAGTCTATCTAATGAGGAATTGATGATGATGGAGAATAAGTGTTGTGGTGAACTAATGAATGATAATCATTAGATGGATGAGTGATTGAAAGAGGTGTTGATGATTGATTAATTGAGTATTGTTGAGACTGATGAGGTGATCCATAATGTGGAGACTGATATGGTGAAACTTGTGATTGAAATTAAGTGTTTTCCAGTATATTTATTTGATGATAGTCAGATAATGAGAACTGGGTCATCTAATGGGTTGCAACCAAAGCAAGTGGATCTGAGTTGCGTTCATGCATTAAACGAACCTCATTTGCATGAAATTCCTGTTGTCCTAAGTAGGCATGAAGCTAATCAATGTTAGTTGTATGCAAATCCTGAACGAGTTTAACATCTGTCACAAATTTGCTCCACTGAGGAGGAAGAGTATTTAAAAACTTGGTTTTTACTTAAAATTGTTCCAGTTTCATATTGTAGACTGTTCAGTCAAATGAGCTCAGTGAAAATCTCTCTCATCTCTATCTCTCTCTCACGTAGTGTTTCCCCTTCTTAAAGCAAACTTATCGAATTCATCATAAAGCTTACACCCGCTTTCCTTTTCGTCAATGAAGTTCCCTTGCAACAAATTTGAATTCTTTCCTAAAGTTCACTTGCACTTTATTATTGCTAACCAATTGCATATGACTTCTGTGTAGTTCTTGGAGATGAATATTTGTTGCTTGATATCAAAACCAACTTGAAATTACTCCGTAGCAGATAACTCAGAATACATTTTCTTGGTCTAGTCATTCTATCTTCCTAAATTGACGGCCCACGATGAGTGACGCATTTTAAATAAAATCAGAATCATTTCTTCCATGTTGTCTATTAATCATGTATAGCTGCCTTATGCTTTTCCAATAATCATACATATCTTTTTTTCCATCATAGTTGGAGACAACAGGACATTGAGGTCAGCACCCGAAAGAATTGCTTTGTCAGCCAGAGTCGTCATTGAGAAATTTGTATGTTAAAAGATTACTTGTTTGATCGAACGGTGGTAGAAAGAAATTGTGTTTGATTAAGTTGTCTTTTAAGTGTTTTAATTCTTTAAACTATACGGGATTTTACAATTCTTGACAAAACCGAGAAAAACAATTTAATGTTTTACGGGATTTTACAAGTCAAAGAAATAAACCGTATAATTTGAAAACTTGAGTTGTTCGGTTTGGGTTGTTCGGCACGAGTTGTTCGACTCAGTTGTTCGACATGAGTTGTTCGACTCAGTTGTTCGACACGAGTTGTTCGACACGAGTTGTTCGACACGAGTTGTTCGACTCAGTTGTTCGACACGAGTTGTTCGACACGAGTTGTTCGACACGAGTTGTTCGACTCTAACAGACACAAGACTCAAAAATTTTAAAACACAAAAGAAACATTTTTATGGTTGTTTTGCAAAAATTCTTGTACAACTAGTGTTACTAAGCCTATAGGAACAAGAAAATGACAAAACTTTAGTTTTAAGCCGCGAAAAATTTAAAATGCAAGATTTTGTTTTATTTCTAAGATTGTTTTTGAACACAAGCAAAGTAATAAAAATGATGTTTTTACTTGATCTAAGCCTTGTACACCTATATCCACATATACAATTATCAAATTTACCAAGTTAAAATGAGGATTAAGTGATACACAAATAGCTTTGTAAACTAATAAAAAATAAAGAGAAAGGACGATTTTTGCAAGAAACACACGAACCAAAAAAGATAAACACAAAAACTAAAAACACCTCTCCATAGCTCTTGATACCAATTGTAAAATATGAGTAATCTTTAACAACAAGAACTAGTGAGAGAAAGTGTGAAGGAAGGAGGTATTTTAATGAGAGAGAGTAGTAGAAAAGAAATGCATAACTATGTGAAAATACAACCAACCAACCACCTCTCCAATGCATGGAGAGTGTTATATAGGTATCAATGGCCGGGCCATGGAAGTGCTTTAGAGCGTGGGCTTTCCATCGGGCTTTTCCTTATCTTTGGCCTGAATTAGCTTACTACACAATACATTGTGGCGACTACAGCTAGAAACGTTTTAAAAAAAAAAAAAAAAAAAAAAAAAAATAACGTGGAGTGACCCGAGTCCTTTTTTTTTGGATTCCTAACACTTAATACATGTTCTCTCTTATATATCTTTCTCTCTCTAATATGTTCATCCAACCATTCTCTCTTAAAAACCACATCTCTTTCTCCAACCTTGTATGTTATTTGATTGTTCATCAATTGGTATCAAGATCCATGGAGTGATTTGTTTAGTTATTGTGTTTGTTTTTTGGTTCGTTTTTCTCATATAAACCGTACTTCATTTTATTTTTTATTTTTTCTTTTCAAAGCTCTCATATACACTAAAAGATTATTTACATAGGTAAAATTGATCTAGTATCTTTATGATATGGGTGTATAAGCTTTGAATCAAGAAAAACTCATTTTTTACAACTTTGGTTTTTGAAAAAGTCTTATAATGTACAAATCTTGATTTTAAAATTTTTGGCTTAAAAACCATAAAGTTTGCATTTTTAAGGTACCATAGGGCTTAGTATAATTATTTGTAACAAGAAAATTTAGAAAAATCAATCAAAAGTTAGTCTTTTTTAGTGTATTTGAGATTTAGTGATTTTTTTGTTTTTATCACTTTTAGTGTTGACCGAATTAGCAGTTTCAAGTTCAACCGAATTCACAGTTCAATCGAATTCGCAGTTTCAAGTTCAACCGAATTAGCAGTTTCAAGTTCAACCAAATTCGTAGTCCAATCGAATTAGCAGTTTCAAGTTCAACTGAATTCGCAGCTCAACCAAGTTAGCAGTTACCAAATTGGCAGTTCTAATATCAACCGAATTCGCAGCTCAACCGAATTAGCAGTTACCAAATTGGCAATTCTAGCATCAACTGAATTCGCAACTCAACCGAATTAGCAGTCTTAATTTGGAAACCGAATTCGCAACTTTAATTGACATCCGAATTCACAAATTTTCATTTAACCATCAAATTTGCAACTAAAGTTCAAACACACAAATTTGTTAACAAAATTATACGGTTTATTTATGTGACTTGTAAAATCCCGTGAAACATTCACTTGTTTTCCCGGTTTTGTCAAGAATTGTAAAATCCCGTGTACTTTCAAGACATAAAAGACACAAAAGATAACACATAACAACATAATTACTTTCAATTACCGTTTGATCATACAAGTAATCTTTTAACATATAAACTTTCACAATGACAACTCTTGCTGACAAAGCGATTCTTTTGGGTTCTGACAATCGTCCACCTATGTTGGAAAAAGATATGTACAATTCTTGCAAAAGCAAAATGGAAAAAAGCCCCCCCCCCCCCTTTGTAAAATAAAAATCCAACATTTTTAAAAAAAAAGGAAACAATACAACATGACGAATGACCCTTGAATCCATTGAAAATGGAACCACTCACCTTGGCCTACGATTGAAGGAGAATGGAGTGGACTAAACTCAGACCAATAGAAATATTCTTAGTTATCTGCTACGAAGCATTCAAGCTAGATTGTGATGTCAAGAACAAATAACATTCCTCAAGGATTACCACCAATGGTCTATGTACTTGTTATCCAATCATCCGAATCACCAAGAAATTTGAGGAAATAATTCAAATACTCATGCAAAGGAACTAATTTACGAAACAGAAAAAAGTGTAAGCTGTTATGACTATGGTCCAACAAATTTGTCTTATAAAAGGGGAAACACCTACATGATTTTTCTACTTGAGATTTTTACTACTACACGAATACATTGAACATGTCCCCCCTTTTACAATGTGAAAACTAGAACCACAATTTTCAAGTGAACACCAAGTTTTTGAATACCATTCCTCTAAAGTGGAGAAATTTGTGAGTGATGTCAAACTGGATCAGGATTTGCACACAACTAATATTGATCAGCTTTATGCTTATTTGGGACAACATGAATTTCATGCAAATGAAGTTTGCTTAATGCATGAACGCAACACAGATCCGCTTGCTTTGGTTGCAACCCATCAGATGACCCAGTCCCCTTATCAAACTCATCAAAACTCATACCAAAACTCTAAATTTCAACAAGTTTCACACACTATATTAAGTCTCACACAGTCAGCATTGGATTACCTTATAATCTCAACAATACTCAAATCCAATCACACCCATTCAACACCTCTTAAATCACATTATCCACTAAATTATTATCAACATCGATACATTCACCCACCAATGTTTATTCTCCACCATCATCCATCCCTCAATTGGAATATGCTCCCACAGTTAACCAACAACAACAACAACAACCTGAATTTCCCTAATTAGACTTAGGTCTAACTGTTCTATGTCGTTCTAAAGAAAGTGATAATCCCTATTGATGCCAATCAACAAATGATGTTGTTCTATCAAGCTATCTCACATCTACGTATCCTACACCAACAACCGCTGAGGAATTCGTGCAAACCCATAGCAACAAGCTACCATCTTAAATGATGGGAGAACACACCATAAACCAGTACAAGAAGGAGGCAAATTTCTTTGCAACGGGGACAATAGTAGGACCTACACAGCAGGAAGAAATATGGAAGCAATACTAGAAAGCAAAGGACTAGTTAATTTGTTACAACTGCATAGGGGAAGACCCATGTCCAACCAATGCACTAAATCAAAAACTAAACGTGATGATTCGTGACTTTAAGGATAAGTGATACTGGTACAAGCTCAAGTAACATGCAAATTCTAACATGAAGAGGAAACGATGCCTTTTTGGCAGATCCAGTAATTAGAGAAGGGTCAAGCCCCACAGACGGTCATTACTCACATGCTTTCTTAGTAAATCGAATGATATTGGACGCATAAGACTCTGATTGTGAGGAACGCCAACACACTAAAGTTCACATCAGTGGGCGAAAATTATCTCATTAAATGGTTTAGTTTACTCTCGCGAGAGCACCTAATCCCTGATAATGTGGATAACAATATGATTAATCAAGTGTGACAAGTGATGACCAACTTCTACAGTCGAATGTTGGTAAACCAATCAAGACTGAATAACTAGTCTGATATCAATTATCATTCTCTCATTCGCAGTATAGATACATGAATCAAAAGAAATAATCAATAACAACATGACGAGGTAAAGGACGGGATAAACTTATGCTGGGCCTCGCTTGGGTTTGACTTTGCCTCCGCAAGAATCACCCGACTCCGCGGGTCCAGCCCTATTACGCGCATCCGACAAACGATCAACTATCCTATCTCCTTCGGTTCCACAAGAGGCTCCTTATAACGCTTAAGTCCAGTTGGGAAAACGGTTCCCCAACGAGACTTCTTACGGGTGGGGGAAAAACATAGCTAAAATACTAAGAAAGTAATACATATCATATCAGATAATGGTAGGCAAAATAACTAAAATGACAACTTAGCAAAATACGAGATATATAAGCTATGCAAAAATAGAGGGGAAGCATAGCAGTTATAGCATTAAACACTTAAGCCCTAAATGCATCTACATGAAGGACCCCTAGGTTATAGTCTAGGCTCAACCACCTACTTCTCTATAACCAAAGGCTCTGATACCAATCTGTCACACCCCGCCTAGGCGGAAACACGAGGCGTAACATCATGGATATCATCACAACACAATGGTGTCAACAATAGAGAGAACTAAATGAAATAGATAAACAAATGAGACACAATGTGTCATGACAATATCTAACACAAGATAAAGGAGTCTTGCATTACGATAGCAAAGTCATACCACAAGGAAACATACTCCAAAAGTCTAAACAATCAAATAACAACCAAGTATCAAACAATTCAAATGACATAAATAAAATCTCTAGGAGAATGACTCCGCATGCAAGCCTACGGTCTCACTAGCCACTCTTCCTAACTTCAACATCCTCAAGATGGTTACCTGAAAATGATGCTTAAAACGTCAACACAAAGGTTGGTGAGAGTCATAGGTTTAAGACACGAAAATCAAAGCTTATAAACAATTACTGTGATTAATGCAAACATGGCAGGACAATTACTTCACTATCATACAAGCTAGCATGCAAATGTAACCAAAACGAGCATGGGAATGGAACGTGTCCCTCGATCCAACAAATATCAACAATTGGGTAGGAATGTTACCCCCGATCCATTAAAACCGTCACTTCACATGGGTAGGAACGTTACCCTCGATCCCGATATCACAACAAATGGGTAGGAACATTACCCCCGATCCAAATACACATAAGCATTTAGCACGTAACATACAATAGCCAAGTAAAGTCCATACACTTTCAAAATAAAGACACATAATCACAGTAATTAGAACATTTCAAATCCATTTGCATCATTTCCATCCCAATTTAAAAGCGATGTGAAAAGAGGGACTATGAAACTCACCTAAATACTCAAACGCAACTTCTAAATCTCCATGTAACACACATATGATGGATGTCTAAGGGTTTAGTTAACCATCATGGGTCACCCCGACACCATGCCCAACCTTAACCATCTCATTAACACTTTACACTAGCTACTTATAATTAAATAAGAATTGCAGAATTTTAGTGTCTCTTTACGTGCTCAAAACCCTTACTTAATGACCTTCATAATTTATACTAAAAATCACCCATGTTCATTTATGAGTATATTAACTACCTTATGATTTCCAAGTATTACTTACATGTGTAACTACCTCAAATAAAATCAAACTTCAAAACTTTCCTAATTCGGATATGTATGTACACCAAAATATATCACTCTAACTACCATACTTAGACATGCTTTCAGAGGCTAATTTTCACAGGGTTATCAATAGACATATGGAAATTTACTACTGTATAAGGGATAAGCTTAATTACATTTTTAAGTATAGGTTTTACCCTCTCAAACATGACCTAATTCTGACCCGTATTTACTGTTTTAATAACTTTTAGTATAAAAATTATTTGAATGACTTCCCGACCTTAAAAACCTTTGAGGCTGGATTTTCTGGAAAGTAGACTCTTTTGGCTTATTCATAGACTCAAGAAACATATCAATATTCATTTTTATCACCAAGATAACAGTCGTTGAACACGACCTAAAATTCTGCTCAACCCTAAATCCAGTTTTAACGCAAATCTAACCAAACCACAAGCATGCATACGCATCTAATTCAATCCTAAGCATACTACAATCATAATATATCATAAACATTCTGTATTTTAATTAAAACCCTAGATCCATCATAATTAGGGTTACATGAATACATTAATTAACTAGGATTAAACACACTTACCTTGATTCTTAGCACCTAAATCACAACTCTTGAATGCTCTTGGATCACTAGCAAAATTCGACTCCTTAGGGGTTTGGGGAGGTAAAATTGTACGGCACACCAAGTTAGGGAGAAAAGAAAATTATGACTAGGTTTTTTTTATTTAACTTAACTAAATAGATTCCTAACTTAACTATAACTTAAAAAAATTAATTTTTTTTTAAAACCGGACGCACCCCTTAATGAATATATTTTTATTATTTTTTTATTTATTAATTATATCATTATCTACATTACCCTAATTTTCTATAAAAACCTAAGCTAATTTGGGTAAACCTTTTTACATAAACGCTACTTACTAAACTTTCTAAAAATAACTTTTCATTTCACATTTCACTTTCTATTTATGGAAAGTTTACTACAAACTTCCATATTTCACTCACATGCTTCCTTTTCAATAACTTACACTTCTCATAAACGTTTAACTCTTAAAAACCAAGAATTGACGTAGCAATGCATGCAATACATCTTTCATTTCCATTATCACTACACGTGAACAAATGGAATACTTAACACCAAACTCATGCACACAAAATAAGATAATCATTTACCTCTAAAATGACACCATGCACATACGTAACCCACTTCAACCTACATAATGAACACATAGCACACAAGAAACATACAGAATGGACACCTAGCCATTTCTAAAGGTATAAACTAACCTGCTCAAATCACGGTTGTCACATAGTAGACTTTAGAACTTGGCTTGGTATATCTATTCGAGATCACAATGATAAGTACTATGGATTTAGATGGAGTAACTTGTTTAAATTGGTAAATTTTTAGGATTACACCCAAAAAGCCTATACATGTTGTTTATTAACTAACTACACTGGTTTGTTAAACCCCGTATAAACCCTTTGTTTACTCTCACTTTAAGAGTAAGATACCGCTAGAACAACTCGTAGAGCCAATCCTTTAAGAATTACACCAACTTGTTTATTTCGTTACACCTTTACACCTTAGCCTATCCTATTAGATTAAGTTTATTTTACAATTTCTAGTTGCTTAATGTGTAAAGTATGTATTTCCTGAGTCTTGTGTCAATTTTGGTACGGTTGGAAGAAATTTACACATTGAAAATGGGAATGTATAAAGTAGTCAAAACTCATGTATTTTTACTACCATCGCAATTAATGATACGTTCGAAGAATGAAGAATTATCGAAGGAATTATCCGGAATTATTATGATCGTGAAGATGGTGAAACTACTCTGAGTTTCGTATAATGTTAGATGTTTGAAAAAAAATCGAAAAAATTAGAAAAATCGCACTAAAAAAGTGAAGGAAAGTTTGAAGATAATCGTTTTGCAACTACCGAAGGAATTACACGAAGGATTGATTATTCGCTGATACGTCTTAAAGTCAACGATGTAGAGTATTGTATAAAGTAGAAGATATCGCCACTTGCCTTGTAAAGTATGGGATGATTGGGAAGTTGACCGTTACGGGAACGCCAACTTAGGTTGTTGTTTTTGATCTATGATCAAGACGTAAAAAAAACCACAAACACCCAAAACAAACACATAAAGCAACACAAAACAACCAACACATAAGCACAAAACAAAACAAAAATAGAACCCCAACCACAATCTAAATACAACAAAACAAAACCAACACAACCAACCTCATCAAACAACACGTCCAACAACTAACCCACAACCAAACAATTGGCAACGCGCACAACCCAAAAGCGACACAAGCAAAGCAAACCAAACTAAGCCAAGCAAACAACCACCAAACTTTCAACCAAAAATCAAAACACAAATAAGACACAAAAACAATAAACAACCAAACAACCAGCAAATCAAACGGACAACAAACACAACAAAAAACCAACAACCAAGAAACCACTACTAAAAAAAAAATAAAACCAAAAAAACAAACAAACAAAACCAAAAACAAACCAACTACAACTAACAAAAATCCACAAAACAAACAACCCCAAAAACAAACAACAAACCAAATCAACAATTACAAACGAACACAAATCAACATAAATCCCCTAAACACAAAACAATACACAATACCCACACAAAATAATAACATCACCAACAACCACAAAACTACGCAAAAACAAAACAAGCAGACCCAACCAAACCGATAACCCCATACCAAATAAAAACCGACAAAAAAACTAATCAATACCATAAGCTCAACATCAACCAAAAACCCACAACAAACCAACAACAACACAAACCAAAACCAAGGACCCAACAACAACAAAACCACATAACCAACATACACAACAACAACAGAACGAAACCACAACAAACAAAACCAAAAGAGACACACATCCAAAAACACCGAACCAATACAAAAACCCAAGAAACTAAACACAACAACCAAACCAAACTAACTAACACAAAAAAAGACCAAAGCAAACAATCACGCAACGAAAATACAAAACAACAACCAGACCCATAAACAAACACAAACAAAAAAAACCCCCAGCACAAAAACAAAGACCGCACAAAACAAAACCCAAACAAGAAACAAAAGCCAGTACCAAAAACACACAAAAAGCAAATAAGCACAACCCAAAAGCCACAAACAAACATACCCCACACAAAAACCAAACACCCAACCCCCAACACACAACAAATCCACAAAATCACCACATATTCAGCACACACAAATACCCAACAACAACCCAAACAACCACACAACAACAAACCTGCATCAATAACAATAAATAACAATTAACAAAAAAAACAACCACAAAAAAAAACAATCCCCACCGACATCTAAACGTCCCAAATACAATACACAACAAAACACACCAAACCATACAACACACAAACAAAAATTCACACAACAAAGAAAAAAAAAAAAAAAAAACAAAAAAAAGAAATAAAAATAATTATACAAACAAACACCAAACGCCCAAACACACCACAACACCCACCAAAAATCAAAAACAAAACCCTCCAAATAAACACAAAAAGAATAACAAAAACAAAACGAACGTCGACCAACCAAATAAACTACCCAAAACAACCCACAGTGCACTACACCACAAAACCCCGACAAGCGAAAAACACCCAAACACAAACAAACAATCAAGGACCCACAACAACCCAAATTCAAAAATAACACACTACACAAATTACATCAAGCAATAAAACTCAACAAACAAACACCACCAAATAAATAAAACACAAAAACCCATCACAAAAACATACAACAATCACCAATAACCACAAAAAAAAATTAAAAAAAAAAAAAAATAAAAAAAAAAAAAAAAAAAAAAAAAAAAAACACAGCACATACAACAAAGAACCACAACCACAACATAGACAAAAAACACCAATAAAACACCCGCACAAACAAAACAAAAACAAAACCAATAAACACCAACCAAAAACAAACAGTCTAAACAGCACAAAAAAAGGGGGAGGGATAGGAACATCTCGGACAGCAGAGGAGCTATACACCAGGAAACCCACAAAAGTGTACCAAAACAACCAACCACAGACAACAAAAGCATAAATACACAAACAAACAAACACCAACAAAAAACCACAACACACAACAACAGGGAACAATAAAAACAACGACACCAAACCAAAAACACCAACAACCAACCAACAAAAACTCGAAATATAACCAACAAAAACAAACACTAACAAAAACAAAAACATCAACAAACATAAGCTACAAAAATCAACAACATAACATCAACAGCAAACCAACGAAACGACAAACCACCAAAGGAGCCAAAACCACAAACAAACACAAACAAAAACCACCCACAAACCACCAAAACCTAAAAAAACAACCCCGACTAAACCAACCACAAAAAAAACACAAAACCAACGAAAAAGAAAAATACCCCCCAAAAACAACGAAACCAACAAAACAACAAACAACAGACAAAACCCAAAAGCCCACATACATAAATGACACCCAACAACCCCTCCACAAAACAAACATAACAACAAAAACCCAACTCAACCTCCAGCAACACATAAACAACAACCCCACACACAAACAAAACAAACAAAACACCAGACCAGCCAACGGATTCAAACACAACCAATACGAAACACAAAAACCACATCCCAAAAAACTAAGAAGGGGGGGGAGGGCAGGACCCACAATAGGGGTGGGGGGGGGGGGGGGGGGGGACACAAACTAAACAACTTAAATACACCAAAAAAAACCAAAAACACCAAAAAATATACAGAAAACATAACCACTAACCACCCTACACTACAACAAAAACAACACAACCCAGAAAACTCAAATGCCACAACCAAAACAAAATTAAAACAAACCACAAAACCAAAAAAACATAAAGACAAAGAGCCAACCAAAGAACCCGCCCACAACCCACCAAATTGAACCAAAGCAAAACAAAACCAACAAGCACAACAACGACAACCCGTATACAACACAGAAACAACACAAAACAAAAGAAACCAAACAACCAAATAACACAAACCTCAAACTCCACACAAAATAACAATCCCAACAAGCCACGCCAATCCACAAACCCAACACAAAAACAAAAAACCTCAAAAAACAAAACCCAACACACATAAAATCATCAACCAAACAACAAAACAGCAAACTCCAAAAATATATAGAACAACCACACATAAAAAAAACAAACAATCTCAACCAATCATAAAAGAACCCATAAAACCAAACACCACAGCCACAAAAGCAATCCCCATAGCACCCCAACCCAACAACACTACGACACCAACCATAGCCCAACACAAACAATAAACCAAAACCGAATAATAAAACAAAACAACAAAAAACCACACACATAATGCGAAAAACCTAACAACCATCAACAAAACAAATAAAAAAAAAACAAAAGGAAAAGATTATCAAAAAAGACACAACCAAAACAAGACACAATAAACCACAACAACAAGCCCAACCAACGCGAACCAAACCTACAACTACACAACAAAACAACAAAAGACCAAAACACCAAAAAACCACACAGGAGTACCACCTCACCAAAACACACCAAACAAAAAACATAAACAAACAAACAACCAAACAACCACGAAACACCTTACCTCAAAAACAAAAAAAACAAACCAACCACATTTTTAAAAAAAAAAAAAAACAACAAACACTGGACACAAACAAAACCCAAAACAAAGCAAAATAAATAAAAAAAAAAAACGCACCAAATACAACAAAAACATAAAAACAAACAATATAACCAAGAGCAACTACAAGAAAACACATAGACCAAAAACCACTCATAACAAACAATCCAACACCACCCAAACAAACACTAAGCAAAACATAGCCAAACAACAGACAACAAAAACAACAAAAAACACAACAAACAAACCAACAACAAAATAAAACCAATAGATACGCAAAAGCACACAAAAACCATACACCAAAAACCAACAAGGAAAGCACAACCAAATAATAAACCAACCAACAAGACACAAAAACCACAAACCAATCAAAATCCACAACACAACCACCAAACAAACCAAGACAAAAAACACATAAAACCAACACAAGCACCAGAAATACAAAATAAAATAAAAAAAAAAAAAAAAAAAAAAAAAAATAAAAACAAACATAACACCAAAAAAAAAAACACTAACATAACCATAAAAGAGCAAAAAAAAAAAAAAAAAAATAACCTACACACAAGACAAACCCACACAACCCACACAGACACCGAATATCCAACCAACCACACAACAAAAAAAACACAGAGTCATCATACCAAACAAAACACATAAAAATCCACAAAAACAAAAGCACTCCAACAAATAGGCCACATAACAAGGACAACCAAGACGAACCGCAAAAACAAAGACAGACAAACCAATCAACAAAACAAAAACAACAACAACAGAGCCCAAACCCACAAATCCCCACAAAAATTCCAATACAAAAAAGGCCAACTAGAACAAAAACCAACAAACAAAACCACAAATACCAACAACAACAAAACCAAAACAAACAATCAACAACAAACAAACACCAAAAAACCTAAATAACACAAATAAAACAAGACAAAAAAACAAAAATCACAAATACACAACCCACAATCATACCAACACCAAAGCACTATAACCCTTAAAAAAAAAAACAAAAAAAAAAAATCAAAAAATAAAACCCAAAACAAAAAACACCAACAAAACAAAACCACAACAACCTAACAAAATAAACCCACAAACACACAGATAAACCCAAAATAATACAAAACAAAAAAACCAACAAACAAAACTAACACCACCATACCCCCCGAAACAAGAAAACTCAACAAAGCAACAAACCAACCAAAACAGATCAACAAAACTCCACAACCCAAACACACCAAAAAACAGCCTAAAACAAAAATACAAAACAAACAACCACAACACACAACAAAAGAACCCACAACCAAACCCACAAACAAACAACACAAACCATCCAAAACACCATCCTCCCACAAACCCTAACAAGCGCAACAACTAAACAAACATACCATCCGACAACAAAAACCTCACAATCCACAACTAAGAAACACAACCAACTCAAAACAAAAAAAATAACAACCAAAAATAAGACCCATCAACAGCTAGATACCAAAAATAAATAACCAACCAACAAAAATAAAATCCAACCAGAACACCACCAATAAAACGAAAAAACACACAACAAACACATCACACAAACACAACAACCCCAAAACAACAACAAACCAAACCAATCAAAACACATAAACATAAAAAACAACACATCAAAGCCACACCACCAACCTAGATACCAATCCTAAAAAGCAACCACCAACCAATGCAATTACCAAAAAGCAATCACAAAACAACAAACTACCCACACAATAATATAAATAAGAAAAACAACAAAAAGAACAAAAATAAAAAAATACACCAAAACTCACAACACACAACCAAACATACAACCAACCAAGCAATAAGACAACAACATAATACCAAAAACCAACCAAAAACATCACCCATGCAACTACCCAAACAAGCAACAAAAACAAATACAAACCGCACTAAACGCCCAACAAAGATGGCAACAAACAAATACAAACACACAACAAACCCATAACGAACAATGTTTTTTTACAAAAAAAAAAAACACCACACATCGAGCACTCCATACCACACACCACAGACAATAATAAAAAAAAAGACAAAAAATAAAATCAAACTAACAACCCAAAGAACAAAACCAAAAACCAACAAACACCCAACCTACATGACCAACACACCAAACAAACAACCTACACAACAAACCACACACACAGAACCCATAAGCCAACAAAAAATCAAGCCTACAACAAGAAGCAAAACAAACTAAAAAGAACCACACAACAACCCAAACCACCAAAACAACTAAACAAACACCCAAAGAAACCACAAAACCAACAACACATATAACAACTCCACTCCAAACAACCACGCAGCAAAACACACCAAAACAAACCAATAGCAAACAAAATATAACAAGTCATAACCAACCCAAAAAAACAAATCTAAAATAAAAAAAAAAAAAGACAACAACACAAAAAACAAACAAATCCAAACGATACCAACCCACACCCACACACACAACACCCAACACAGCCTATTAACAACCAACCACACTCCAACAAACAACCACAACAAGCCAACACAGACCAAACACATAAGAAGAATAGCTCACAACAAAAATCCCCACAACAAAACAGACAAACAAAAAAACTAACACACCCAAACAGCACACACAATACATCACCCAACACACACGCAAACAAATAAAAAACAAATAAAACCTCACCAAATACAACAACACAAGCAGCCCCCACAAACAAACAGCAAAACAAAACAACACCAAAAGCCCAAGCCACCCTAACAAAACAACACAACCCCAAAACAACAGCACCACTACGGAAGCAAAACACACAAACAACAAAATAGAAACATACCAAAAACTAAAAACAAAAAAATAATCCACTGCATAACAAAAGGGGGGGGGCCGAGCAGGGGGCGGGGGGAAACAACAAACAGCACAAATAAAACATAAACACAACTCAGCACAAGAAACCTAAAAACAAACACAAACAACAAAAACCAGATCACACAAAATAGCCAGATACCCAACAACTGCAAAAACGGATGCAATTCGCAATAACCCAACAACACAACAACACACAAACAACAGAACTATGCAAAGGATATTATTGTAGGAGATGCTTTGATACTTGCTAATGTTTTAGTTTTTTCTCCTAAACCATCAATGCATTACCTTAACATTACAATGAGAAACGTGGTTTAGATTTTCTATAAGGATATAGTTCTTGGAAGTGGAAGCGGTGTAGTTGGGAGTGGAATGTTAGACGATGAAGAAATAATGAAATTGTTAGAAGAAGAATAAATGGCTGATTTAGAGTTGCAGGTATGTGGGAATGTTAACGATGACGAGGATCAATACAAGTTAGATGAAGAAGCATTAAACCTCGCATTATAAGAAGAAGCAAGGGCAGCACGGGCTGAATAGGAGTGGTTGGAGAAATGTAGGAAAGAACAAAAGTTAGACGAGGAACATGAGAGACAACTATGGGGTTTTAATGAAATATTTTAAGTTGTATCAATTTAAGTTTTATCATTTTATGTGCTATTATAATGTAGTTTCTTTATATTTATTTATTTTTAAAATGAATGAGTTATGAATGGAAATTGCAGTCTGCAAATTAAACTGCAAATGCTAAATGTCATGAGTTTTAAATGGAAATGCAGTTAACTCAGAACATTTGCAGTCTGCAAATCATATGGAAATGAGTTATGAATGGAAATTATTGCCTGCAAATCATATCTAAACACCCACAAATGCTAAATAGAAATATAGTCAAATGAGCATTTGCATTTGCAGACTGCATATCCAAAGTCATGTCCAAACATCCCATTTATTCAATGTAGTCAAACGAGCATAAGTTTTGTGTGGAAATGAGTTGTGAATGGAAATGCAGTATGCAAATGTAGTCAAATGAGTTTTGAATGGAAATGCAATCAAATGAGCATTTACAGTTTGACTTTCTAGTCAAATGCAGTCTGCAAAATCGTATCCAAACACCTCATTTATCCATTGTAGTCAAATGAGCATGAGTTTTTAATGGAAATGAGTTATGAATGGAAATGCAGTCTGCAAATGAGTTTTGAATGGAAATGTAGTCAAATGAGCATTTTCAGTTTGACTTTCTAAAGTCAAACTGCAAATGTAGTCAAATGCAGTCTGCAAAATCATATCCAAAAACTCCCTTTATCCAATGTAGTCAAAATGAGCATTAGTTTTGAATGGAAATGAGTTGTGAATGGAAATGCAGTCTACAAATGTAGTTAAATGAGTTTTGAATGGAAATGCAGTCAAATAAACATTTGCATTTGCAGTTTGACTATAGAAAGTCAAACTGAAAATACTAAATGTCATGAGCAGTGTTTTGAAACCCGGTTAGACCCGGCCAGGTCAACCGGTTGAACCGGTTCCGGCCGAAAAAATAGGTCAAATTAAATCGGGTTTTATATTTTCAAAACCCGGTTTGACCCGCCGGGTTTGGAGTGACCCGGGTCATGAGAGCCGACCGGGTTTTGATTTTTTTGTATTTTTTTATAAATAAAACATGTTAATTGTATATATTTGCGACATAATATTAATTTTACATGCTATATTTGTTAATAAATAGTCTTTAGGCTTAATATATGGAATATTTCATGATTTATATATATACTTTCTTTCTAATTATTGAATATATATATTTCATGATTTATATATATGATTTATATATTAGGGTTTTTCATCATATGATCAAGATATGATCATATGATGATTAAGTATGGAAATTAGCTAAGTTATGGGTTGAATAAACACTTGTCATTGATTTTGTATCAATATGATTATAGGTTTTAATGATGGTGTTTGGATAGGATGGAAGGATGATGATGGCGAATTAATGGTATACTTAGCTTGGATTCAAGGTAAGTAACTATGGTTAAAATGTGTTTAATATGGATATTGTCATATTGTGGCTATGAATGAAGGTGTTTAAGACTTGGAAGTATTGGATTAGAAAGTAAGGTATAATATGAGACTTAAATGCTTGATGATTTGAGTATTAGTAATTGGTTATGGACTAACCAAGGTATGCATTGATATTTATATATGCTTGATGATTGTTATAGCTATGTGGTTATAGTTCAATGTTGATTGTTATTGCGGTAAACATGCAAGTTTAAATAGTTATAGCTATTTGATTAATGGAACATGTCATGATGCAAATATGTGTATTGAAATATTATACATATTCTAACTAGTTACTTACTAAGCGTAAAGCTTACGTTTTTAAGTTGCAATATTTTGTAGGTCCAATGTGAAGAAGATAAAGGCTTAAGAATGTGCACGGTTTGGAAGGTGTATACACTTGTAATTTGTAAGCATAACGTAGGATGCCGAGCTTGAATCAAGGTTGAACCCCTATATGTCTTAATGGTTTGTTAATGAACGTTTTCAAATGTCAAGTGTCATGTAAACATGAATTTATAAAATGGGTAAGAGTCATTGGTCTAGTTGGTTGTTAAAGTGTATGCAAATGGGTCAAACGGGGTGTTTGGTAAGCCCCGTAAGATATATGTTTTTGAGTCGTTTAGACCACGAATGTTTGTGGAAATGAAGTATTATGTTATGTTAAGGAATTCTGAAAGTTTTGGTATTAAGTTGAGTTATACAAGTTGTTTTTTAGAAAATGGGTCAAAAGTGCACAAAAGGGTATGCAGAAAAAGGGGTGTTTGGGACAAGGTCCATTTTAACCCATTGTGGGTCAAACGGGTCAAGAACTTTGGCAAACAATGTATATGGTATATTTCTAGCTTAATGTAGTGTTCATGTGTTTAAATATGAGTTTAAAGAGTTGATTCCATTTTAAAATGGGTTATGGGTCGTTTTGAGAAATTAGTGCATTGAAGGGTCCTTACTGCACAAGTAGGGGAAATGTGCACAAGATTGGTCTTTTAGTGCACAAGAAGGGTAAATGTATATAAGAAGGGTAATAGTGCACAATAGGGGTCCTTGTGTGCACTAGAAGGTTCTTGCATGAAAATAGTGCACAAGAGGGGTCTTTTAGTGCACAAAAGGGTTTATTAGATTTGGGTCGTTTTCGTTATTTTGTATAAAACAAACCATAAAGAGTTAGAAGTCGTGCCTTATACCGTTGGAAAGGTATTTGAGTCTACTTTATGTTAAAAATGTTTTCAAGGGTTGTTTCATAATAGATTTTGGTCAGTTTGTTCAAGAGTGACATAAGGTCATTAAAGGTCATGCGTTAAAGCAAAGTTTTTTTTTATATTTGGTCGAATTAAGAGTCGGAAAAGGGGCGTTTTAACTTGGTATCAGAGCTTCGGTCTAAGAGAAGTAGTTTTCCACTATAGGTTGCCTAAACTTTGACCACTCATAGATGCGTATGCCGTAAGTATAAGTATTAAAGAATGCGAATGCCTTAGTATAAGGTAGATTAAGTGCTTGCGGCAAATAGAATGATAGTATTTAGATATAGAATGATTATGAAATGCGATATATATTAGTTTGCCATAGACTTAAGAGATTATGAATGCGGCTAAGAATGTGAAACACTTATCGGAGAAGTGTTAAGTATAGAAGTACTCCCTCCGTCCCATAATTATAGTCCACTATTGACTTTCGAGGTCTTTATTTCTTAACTTTGACCTTAAATATTTTTGTTTGTGTTATATAATACTTGATAAAACTATACAAATGAAAAATATATTTAAAAATCAATTCATTCATATATTTTGCATCAAATTTTATATAACACAAAAAATAATAATTACGGTCAAAGTTGCAATATAAATACTTCAAAAGTCAATAGTGGACTATAATTATGGGACGGAGGGAATATATGTTTATGTAATGTAAAGTCTATGGTAGGTTATTTAAATAAGTAAGTGATGTAAGGTGTGTATGATGGTATGAATTAAAGAAATGCTTGAGATAAGATAAATGTATAGGATTGCATTTTAATAAGTAATGACGAAAGTATGTAAATATAAGCTAAGTAATGAGAATATGTTTGAATTATGAAAAAGTTGCTTAATGAAAAATTATTGTATTGGGAGTAAGCGCTTATGTGAATTACCAATAAATGATTGAAGTATGATAAGTCATATAATGTAGAAAACATAATAAAGTATAATGTGATGATATGATGTGATTAAGTATGATACGTATATGAATGATAAAGAACGAAAGTAATCTCGTTGATATATAAAAGCGATGTATGATAAGTAAAATAGATAAACGAGTGCACCTTAAAGTAAACCAAATGAATAATGATAAAGAATGAGGGTTATATACATGAAAGAGCTTAATGAAATAAAGGATATATTAGTATAAAATTTGATCACGAGCTCAACGTGGAGTTGACAAGAAAACAAGAAATGCATATGTATATGAAATACAAGAGAATGAAAAGAATCATTAAATCGTGTGTAAGATAATGAAAGAAGATAGAATTTCGTATGGCAATAAAAAGTGAAAATGGAAAAGTATATGATTAGAAAAGTACGTAAATGACAAAAGGAGTAAAGAATGATAAATTTAAACATAGCTTGGATCCAGTGTGAAATGTAATGGTATCCTTCGAGATAGCCTAATGTTAATGATGAACCTAATGGTATCATCCAGCTTGGCCAAGCTTGTTAAAGTGTAAAGTGAATATTAATGGTACCGCAAGGGTACAGTTAAAGTCCCTTTAAAGGGAATGTTATACTGATCTGGATCCAAGGCTACAAGGGGTAAAAATGTAATGTATGGAAAAAATGAAAGAATAAAGGTCAACGAACGTAAAATGTGAAAAAGGTAATAAAAGGCAAACGAATGTAAAAATGTGAAAAAGGTTGAAAGTTAAAGTGTGTAATAGTTGTTGGTGTGTTATGTCAAAAGTGTATAAGTAGGATGATTTATAATCTTTTTATTTAAATGGATTGGGACGCCTCTTCATTTAAATAAAGAAATTGTAAATCATCGAACCATAAGTTTATATTTCCTCATTTGTATTGATTGGGACGCTTCTCAATGTAAATAAAGAAGTATAAATGAGTGGGGTTATGTGTTCTCGGCATAGCATGAGAAAAAATAAGAAAGTAGAAAATGGGAGTCTAAAATTAGTTAGAAGTCGTAGGAAATAAAATAAGTGAAATAAGAATTTAAGTATGACTTTTAGTAGAGACCCTAGAGAGAAAGTTAAGTTTTAGACGTTAAGAGTATAGGATTAAGAAAGAAAAATTAAATTGATGTTATAATATGCCTTATTGCATGGTGTAATGATTATAGTGGTCGCTAAGTATTATTAGCACTCTAATGTAAATGTGGAAGGTATAAGACAAAGTATTGAATTATTCCAAGTGACTTATGGTACTTGATGAAAATATACTAAAAAGAAGTAACGAAATCAAAGTGTTATAATGGAAACGATAAAAAAATATCAAGATGGTTACGGTAAATAATAAAGTATAAACTAATGTTGACATATGATAAGTCAAGATAATGCAATTTTTCAAGTAATATGTAGTCCTAGATGAAAATTTAGAAAAGAAATAAATGGAAACGTAACAATATAGAGAAAAAGTTACTAAAATAATAGAATAGGAAATTGTGGATGTCACCTATATGACGCTTGTCATTAGAAAAAGGTGCAAGTAAGATAGAAATGAGCGAGAAGTAGAACGAGTTAAGAATAATTAAAGGTATTATAAAATGGCTTGTCACACCCCGCCAAGGCGGAAATACAAGGCATAACTTCATGGGTATCGTCACAACACAATGGTGTCAACAATAGAGAAAACTACATGCACAATGTCACACCCTGCCTAGACGGAAACACGAGGCGTAACATCATGGATATCATCACAACACAATGGTGTCAACAATAAAGAGAACTAAATGAAATAGATAAACTAATGAGACACAATGTGTCATGAAAATATCTAACACAAGATAAAGGAGTCTTGCATTACGATAGAAAAGTCATACCACAAGGAAACATACTCCAAAAGTCTAAACAATCAAATAACAACCAAGTATCAAACAATTCAAATGATATAAATAAAATCTCTAGGAGAATGATTCCGCATGCAAGCCTACGGTCTCACTAGACACTCTTCCTAACTTCAACATCCTCAAGATGGTTACCTAAAAATGATGCTTAAAACGACAACACAAAGGTTGGTGAGAGTCATAGGTTTAAGATACGAAAAATAAAGCTTATAAACAATTACTGTGATTAATGCAAACATGGCAGGATAATTACTTCACTATCATACCAGCTAGCATGCAAATGTAACCAAAACGAGCATGCGAACGGAACGTGTCCCTCGATCTAACAAATATCAACAATTGGGTAGGAACTTTACCCCCGATCCCATAAACCATCACTTCACGTGGGTAGGAACGTTACCCCCGATCCAATATCACAACAAATGGGTAGGAACGTTACCCCTGATCCAAATACACATAAGCATTTATCACGTAACATACAAAAGCCAAGTATAGTCCATACACTTTCAAAATAAAGACACATAATCATAGTAATTTGAACATTTCAAATCCATTTGCATCATTTCCATCCCAATTTAAAAGCGATGTGAAAAGAGGGACTACGAAACTCAACTGAATACTAAAACGCAGCTTCTAAATCTCAACACGCAACTATACAAATAAATAAACATGGTTACACGCGACCAAGCTAAAAGCTCTAGTCCATGTAACACGCATATGATGGATGTCTAAGGGTTTAGCTAACCATCATGGGTCACCCCGACACCATGCCCAACCTTAACCATCTCATTAACACTTTACACTAGCTACTTATAATTAAATCAGAATTGCAGAATTTTAGTGTCTCTTTACGTACTCAAAACCCTTACTTAATGACCTTCATAATTTATACCAAAAATCATCCATGTTCACTTATGTGTATATTAACTACCTTGTGATTCCCAAGTATTACTTACATGTGTAACTAACTCAAATAAAATCAAACATCAAAACTGTCCTAATTCGGACTGATGCACACCAAAATATAACACTCAACTACCATACATATACATGGCTTTTAGAGCTAATTTTTACAGATTATCATAGACTTATGGAAATTACTACTGTAGTAGGGATAAGCTTAGTTCTATATTTAAAGTATAGGTTTACCCTCGCCAAACATGACCTTAAATTTCTGAACCCTATTTAATGTTTTTGTAATAACTTTTAGTATAAAAAAATTGAATGACTTCCCACCTTAAAAACTTTGAGGCCGGATTTATAGAAAGGTAGACTCTATTTGGCTTATTTCATAGACTCAAGAACATATCAATATTCGTTTTTATCACCAAGATAACAGTCGTTGAATACGACCTAAAATTCTGCTCAACCCTAAATCCAGTTTAACGCAAATCTAACCAAACCACAAGCATGCATACGCATCTAATTCAATCCTAAGCATAATACAATCATATATACATAATCATTCGTAATTAATTAAAACCCTAGATCCATCATAATTAGGGTTACATGAATACATTAATTAACTAGGATTAAACACATTTACCTTCAGGGGCGCAACCAGGAATTTATTTAAAGGGGCTGTAATTATTTATCATATAACACTACAAAAAATACTTGAATTCTTGATGGTTTTTTCTCCATGGTATAGTCAACCATGGACTTTTTTTTATATGGATCATAATTTTGGCATATTTATACGTGTCACAAATCTTTAAAAAAATAACTTACACATATAATTGTGTACAATTACAAAAAGGTACACTTAGTTAATTTATAATTTATAATTTTAAACATTTTTAACTGTTGACGTTTGATCTTTAAAATGTAAATAATTTAACTTAATTTTTGTAGTGTAACGGTAACATACAATTATTAGATTTTTAAAACTTTGATTATTCACTAAAGGACAACTTGTTTATGATTTTACATGGTTATGTACTTATGTTCCAATAACAATGACAACTTGTGCATTTATGTCTTACTTTTATTTTCACAAAATGAACCCTTTAACTTAGGCGTTATTAAAAAAATTATTTGAAGTCCAAACTAAAAATAGCAAACGAGATTGTGGACAGTACTTTAGATAATTATGTATGATTTTTAGTGCTTTTAAGCCGCATGTGTTGTTTTCTCTTTAACAAAAGATTTTGAACAACCTATTTAAGATTGGAGTTAACTTTATAAAGTTTTAAATGTTAAAGGGGGTAGACTAAAACTTTACAACTAAATAGGGTTAGAAAAGTTTATCTTGGCCCACAATAAAACACATATGAGTCGTCTTCCTCATGACAAAGAAACACAAAGCTCCATTTTACAGAGCTTAAAAAAATTAGATCATTAGTTATAAAGTGTTTTACTTCTCCCCATCACCATCACAAACGCAAACCCAATATGATGCCTCCATTCATTTGATTCTTTGATCGCACCTAGGTTCAGCCAAGGCCAGGGTCGACCGTGTTAGCGGGGGCTGGATTTAAGACTTTGTGAAACATGGCTTGAAAATAAGGAAACAAGGTGGGGTGGTTTGGCGGTTGGGGGTGGCTAAGCACCCGCTAGCGACCCTATTGCCTCCGCCTCTGCTTACCTTGATTTTTAGCACCTAACAACCAATCTTGAGGGTTCTTGGATCAAAATCTTGGTTCCTCCTTGTTCTTAGGGTTGGGTCGACACAAATAAGGGTTATGGGGGTTGAGTTATGTCGTTCATATGGTTTAAACATCCCTTATCCAACTAACTAAAATCCTAATCATAGCCCAAATCCTAAGATAAGGCCCAAAAAAAACAAAATTTTTTTCCCCCCATTTTTTCATTTTTTCATTGTTGATTCTACATATACATACATTTATTATTTTAATTTTTTTTATTACATCATTACTTACATTACCTTATGTTTTATAAAAAAAACTAAGCTAGTTTGAGTAAACCTTTTTACATAAACGCTACTTACTACACTTTCTAAAAATAACTTTCATTTCGCAAATTCACTTTCTATTTATAGAAAGTTTACTGCAAACTTCCATATTTCACTCACATGCTTCCTTTCCAATAACTTACACTTCTTATAAACACTTAACTCTTAAAAACCAAGAATTAACGTAGCAATGCATGCAACACGTCTTTCATTTCCATTATCACCACATGTGAACAAATGGAATACTTAACACCAAACACATATGCACACAAAATAAGATAATCATTTACCTCTAAATTGACATCATGCACATATGTAAACCACTTTAACATACATATAGAACACATAGCACGCAAGAAACATACAAAATGGAAACTTAGCCATTTCTAAAGGTATAAACTAACCTGCTCAACTCACGGTTGTCACAGTATCCCCTCCTTAGGGAAGTCTCGTCCTGAGATTTAACTACTAGATTCAACAGTGTCATCAACAAACAATCAGGAATACTTAGCTTTCATATGGTCCTCACGTTTCCACGTGAACTTATGGCCATGCTTTGAATCTCATCTAACTTTCACGATCGGAAACCCACTGCTTACAACTTTGCTTGCCCATATAAGGGTAAAAATAGCAGCATAACAACTCTAAGCAAAAATAAACATCCAACTCCATGAACATCGCCCATCTTCGAGAAAACTTGTCAAAACCCATAGTTGTGTAACAACGTCATTCATAACCTAACCCCGCAACTTATCAAACAAGAACTGTCTTGGAACTAAGTTATGAGTTGTTACAAAGCTTAACGTTTTTGAAGAATTGGCTCAACTTCGAGTTTATTAAAAATATAACATTAACTAAACTACATAAGAACGTTTAAGGGTTCACTAAGGTCTCCAAGTACAATTCTTCAAATTTGACACATGGAATGTATCATGCACACTACTCAATACCTCGGGCAATATCAAACTATAAGCTACAGGGCCGATCCTTTCAAGGATCTTGAATGGTCCTACATATCTCGGTGCTAATTTACCCTTATTTCCAAAATGAACTACGTCCTTCCAAGGCGTCACCTTTAACAATACAAGATCTCCCACCTCAAACTCTCACAGCTTACGCCTATAATCAACATAGCTCTTTTGACGATCTCTTGCTGCTTTGGGTTTTTCCTTTACCAACACTACCTTCTCAATCATTTCTTGTACAAACTCAAGTCCAGTCAAACTACTATCTCCAATCTATGCCCATAGAACAGGCGACCTACATTTCCCTCCATATAAAGCTTTAAATAGAGCACACCGAATGATCGAATGATAACTACCACCAAAATCAATAACACATGCCCTCGTTATATCTTCCAAAGTCTGTATCATATGTTCACTTTGTCCATCCACTTAAGGATGCTAAGCAATACTCAAATCCAATCGCGTCTCTAACACATTCTGCAGCGTCTGCCAAAACCATGAGGTAAATCATCCATCTCAATCTGAGTTGACCGTCACCAAAATTCCATTCCTTACTATTATCTCATCAATATAAATCCTTGCCAACTTCCTATCTTGAAATCTTCTTGTATAACTAGAAATTGAGCTAACTTGGTCAGTCTATCGACCATTACCCAAATCACACCATACGCACTACTTTGACCTTGGAAATTTAGTGATAAAATCCATAGTGGTTCTATCTCATTTTCACTTAAGTATCTCAGGTTGTTGCAGCAAGCCAAAAGTCTTTGACATTGCAGCCTTCACCTCTTAAACAAATCCGATAGTTGCTAACATAGGTAGCAATATCCTTTTCTACACGTGGCTACCAATACATGTCTCCAAGGATATAGTACGTCTTATCCGCTCTCGGATGTACCAAGTATCTTGATGCATGGGCCTCATCCATTATACTTCCTACCAATAGAACCTAAATTTGATCCATAAAGTACAAAGTCTCATCTCCTTTTCTTTCCATCTATTGATCTAAACCATGTACCCTTTCTGCGAGTACATTCTCTTGCTTGAACGCCTCACTTTGGGCTACCAATATCATTCCTCTTACTCATCTTGATTTCACTCTCTCTTTTCTACTCAACGCACCACCCACTACATTCGCTTTATCAGAGTATCACACAAATCATTCTTCAAAGTCTGAAAAGCCTCTTCTTGTTCTACGTTCCACTCATACTTCTGATTCCTCTCAGTTAGGGAAGTAAGGGGGTTCAACAATCTAAAAAAAATTCGCGATGAACGTCGGTAGTAACCTGTCAATCCTAAGAATAATCATTCAATTCTTCACTGCCTCACTCTTACTCGGGTCCACGTGATTGCGTTATGGTTGACCACGTGACCAAGAAAATGCACTTCTTCCAACCAAAACCCACACTTAGAAAACTTGGCATACAACTTCTCCTTCCTCAGTGACTCCAACACTAACTTCAAATGAACTTCATGTTCCTCCTTCGACTTTGAGTAGGTCAGAATGTCATCAATGAATACGATGACAAACCTACCTCAGTACGGTTTGCAAACCCGGTTCATTAAGTCCATAAAAACCGTTGGTGCATTGGTTAACCCAAAAGGCATAACCTTAGACTCAAAATGTCAGTATCTCATTCAAAATGTGGTCTTTGGAATTGCATCCACATGCACTCGTAGCTGATGATAACCTGAATGAAAATCTATCTTTAAGAAAGGACACGCTCCTCGTAACTGGTCAAACAAGTCATCAATCCTAGGGAGTGGATAACGGTTTTTTAACAGTTAATTTTTTCAACTCCCTACGATTAATACACATGCGAAAAGAACCATCCTTCTTCTTCATGAATAACACAGGTGCTCCTCATGAAAAAAGACTAGGTCGTATGAAACCCTTTTCTTGCAACTCTCGAAGTTGTGCAGACAATTCTTACATTTCCGAGGGTGCTAGACGATATGGAGACTTCATGACCGGCTTCGCTCCATGAACGAAGTCTACGCGGAACTCAACTTGTCGTTGCGGTGGTCATCGACAAATCTTCTAGAAACACATCAATAAATCTCATACGACGGAAATATCACTCAATTTTGGTTCATCTACCATTTGTGTTCATTAAGGTTTTCACGACTCTTTGAGTACGTTCACCATGAACCCGAAGTATCTCATCACCTTCAAATGGCATCCTAACAACCTTCTCATGACATACTATCACAAACTTCCTCTTGGACAACTAGTCCATTCCAACAATCACATCAAAGTTTCCACGACTCAACGGTATCAACGAACTCCAAGGGTTACGAACGGTCGAATGGGATAACAAACGAATATCGAATCAAAGGCTAGAATACATATAGGCGTTTCCACATATGCAAATAGCCATGGATCAAATGACATAAGAATCCTTCGAAAGAAAGGATACGTATATGTACCGAGTGAACACGCGAACGGAAAATAAAAAACAACAGGCTTACCACGACAAATGAACACATAAAACAAAATATCGATACGAAAGACAAAAATTTTTATACCAATTATCGACTTTACTCGAAGGACCAAATTAAATAATGTTTTTTATATAAAAAACAATTTAAAATAAAGAAAGTCACTTTAAGTATCAAAATCATTTTAAATAATAAATAAAATCGTCTTAAATGTAATCTTTATAAAATTCATTCTGGTTGTCATAACAATCTAGAGATGGTTATCTAAAGGTGTATCGTACCTTACCACTATGAATCACTTTAAACCTGCTTTTTATAATAAAATAAAATTTATTTAGCCACTCAACAATTTTCATATCCTATTTGCATAGGCCATTTAAACATATTCTATTTACAAAGATCATTTTAAACACAGTTTTTCCTAAACGCTAACACAATGCTTCAAAAGGGCTTTTATAATTAGACATCAATTATAAAATATGTTACTCAAACAAAGGACACCATAATACCAAAAGGGATCGTAAAACACCGTACAGACTCTAACATAATTTTATTGTTTGAAAACAAAAGAAAATACCAGGAACCATATACTCAAAATAAAATCAAACGAACTCGTACAAGAAAACTCATGCAAGACGTTACGTACCCAAAAGAAAAAGTAAGGTCTTACCCAAATTAATGATCAATAGAGCATACCTAAAAGCATCAATACTAACATGTCGCCATCGGGTTACGAAAAACCAAGGGATATGCACCCAAGGGAGTAATGATCCACACTAATATGTTAGGAACAATTAGTGCTTAAAAGAAACGTTTGATACTCATATGAGTAATCAACGAAATGAAAGAACTAACGAAACGTGCCTATATCTGAAAGAGCAGATCCGAACAACCAATATACATCAAAACGTCGAATAGGATAAATCGGGTATCCTTACTAACAAAGTACGATGAAGGGATGCTAAGCTTAGACTTAGGAAATCCGAACAAACAACCAAACAAACGATAAACCTCTATAATAGTAATACTAGGTATCCGCAAATACTAGATAGAAGGGAAACTTACTATCTATATAACTCAACTTAACATATCCTCTAATTAGGGTAAGAGAATAATTCTCTTCCCATACCACCATCCTTATCATGAATACACATATAAAAAAAACATATTACACTACCACCTTACAACTAAATGCAAATAAATGCAATCATAGTCACAAGTCTACGTGTGTGATGCCTTTATAATTATGTTGGCCACCATAATTATAAGTGCCTCCTTTCACATGTGTACTTACTTCCAAGATTACTCATTTCAATCATAATTCACATCTAAGCACATATACCACATTGCACATCTTAAACCACTCCAACTTAACACATAAAGGATGCTCCATCAAATAACTACTTACTTATATCAAAATAAAATCAAAACGACATAAAGGAACGAAAGTCTCGCAACAATTCCCAAAATACGAAATATCCGAAAGAAATAATCAATAACAACATGACGAGGTAAAGGACGGGATAAACTTATGCTGGGCCTCGCTTGGGTTTGACTTTGCCTCCGCAAGAATCACCCGACTCTGCGGGTCCAGCCCTATTACGCGCATCCGACAAACGATCAACTATCCTATCTCCTTCGGTTCCACAAGAGGCTCCTTATAACGCTTAAGTCCAGTTGGGAAAACGGTTCCCCAACGAGACTTCTTACGGGTGGGGGAAAAACATAGCTAAAATACTAAGAAAGTAATACATATCATATCAGATAATGGTAGGCAAAATAACTAAAATGACAACTTAGCAAAATACGAGATATATAAGCTATGCAAAAATAGAGGGGAAGCATAGCAGTTATAGCATTAAACACTTAAGCCCTAAATGCATCTACATGAAGGACCCCTAGGTTATAGTCTAGGCTCAACCACCTACTTCTCTATAACCAAAGGCTCTGATACCAATCTGTCACACCCCGCCTAGGCGGAAACACGAGGCGTAACATCATGGATATCATCACAACACAATGGTGTCAACAATAGAGAGAACTAAATGAAATAGATAAACAAATGAGACACAATGTGTCATGACAATATCTAACACAAGATAAAGGAGTCTTGCATTACGATAGCAAAGTCATACCACAAGGAAACATACTCCAAAAGTCTAAACAATCAAATAACAACCAAGTATCAAACAATTCAAATGACATAAATAAAATCTCTAGGAGAATGACTCCGCATGCAAGCCTACGGTCTCACTAGCCACTCTTCCTAACTTCAACATCCTCAAGATGGTTACCTGAAAATGATGCTTAAAACGTCAACACAAAGGTTGGTGAGAGTCATAGGTTTAAGACACGAAAATCAAAGCTTATAAACAATTACTGTGATTAATGCAAACATGGCAGGACAATTACTGTACTATCATACAAGCTAACATGCAAATGTAACCATAACGAGCATGGGAACGGAACGTGTCCCTCGATCCAACAAGTATCAACACTTGGGTAGGAACGTTACCCCCGATCCATTAAAACCATCACTTCACATGGGTAGGAACGTTACCCCCGATCCAATATCACAACAAATGGGTAGGAACGTTACCCCCGATCCAAATACACATAAGCATTTAGCACGTAACATACAATAGCCAAGTAAAGTCCATACACTTTCAAAATAAAGACACATAATCACAGTAATTAGAACATTTCAAATCCATTTGCATCATTTCCATCCCAATTTAAAAGCGATGTGAAAAGAGGGACTATGAAACTCACCTGAATACTCAAACGCAGCTTCCAAATCTCAACACGCAACTATACAAATAAATAAACACGGTTACACGCGACCAAGCTAAAAGCTCTAGTCCATGTAACACACATATGATGGATGTCTAAGGGTTTAGCTAACCATCATGGGTCACCCCGACACCATGCCCAACCTTAACCATCTCATTAACACTTTACACTAGCTACTTATTATTAAATCAGAATTGTGGAATTTTAGTGTCTCTTTACATACTCAAAACCCTTACTTAATGACCTTCATAATTTATACCAAAAATCACCCATGTTCATTTATGAGTATATTAACTACCTTGTGATTCCTAAGTATTACTTACATGTGTATCTAACTTAAATAAAATCAAACTTCAAAACTGTCCTAATTCGGATCTGATTGCACACTAAAATATATCACTCTAACTACCATACTTATAAATGCTTTCAAAGGCTAATTTTCACTGGATTATCAATAGACATATGTAACTTAACTACTGTAGAAGGGCTAAGCTTAATTCCATTTTTAAGTATAGGTTTTACCCTCCCAAACATGACCTAATTCTGACCTGTATTTACTGTTTTAATAACTTTTAGTATAAAAATTATTTGATTGACTTTCCGACCTTAAAAACCTTTGAGGATGGATTTTCTAGAAAGTAGACTCTTTTGGCTTATTCATAGACTCAAGAAACATATCAATATTCATTTTTATCACCAAGATAACAGTCGTTGAACACGACCCAAATTTCTACGTAACCCTAAATCTAGTTTTAACATAAATCTAACCAAACCACAAGCATGCATACACATCTAATTCAATCCTAAGCATACTACAATCATAATATATCATAATCATTTTGTATTTTAATTAAAACACTAGATCCATCATAATTAGAGTTACATGAGTACATTAATTAACTAGGATTAAACATACTTACTTTGATTCTTAGCACCTAACAACCAATCTTGAGGGTTCTTGGATCAAAATATTGGTTCTTCCTTGTTCTTAGGGATGGGTCAACACAAATAAGGGTTATGGGGGCTGAGTTATGTCATTCATAGGGTTTAAGGATCCCTTATCCAACTAACTAAAATCCTAATCATAGCCCAACTCCTAAGATAAGGCCCAAAATTTCTCTCTTTTTTTCTTGGGCCGTTTTCTACATATACATACATTTATTATTTTATTTTCTTAAATCTATTTATTACATAATTACTTACATTACCTTAAGTTTTATAAAAAAAACTAAGCTAGTTTGAGTAAACCTTTTTACATAAACGCTACTTACTACACTTTCTAAAAATAACTTTCATTTCGCAAATTCACTTTCTATTTATGGAAAGTTTACTGTAAACTTCCATATTTCACTCACATGCTTCCTTTCCAATAACTTACACTTCTTATAAATGGTTAACTCTTAAAAACCAAGAATTGACGTAGCAATGCATGCAACACGTCTTTCATTTCCATTATCAGCACACGTGAACAAATGGAATACTTAACACCAAACTCATATGCACACAAAATAAGATAATCATTTACCTCGAAAATGACATCATGCACATATATAAACCACTTCAACATACATATAGAACACATAACACGCAAGAAACATACAAAATGGACACTTAGCCATTTCTAAAGGTATAAACTAACATGCTCAACTCACGGTTGTCACAACACAATGGTGTCAACACCCCGCCTAGGCAGAAACACGAGTAATTATCTAGGTAATTTAAATTGAGTTTTATAAAAACATTATTTAATTTGGTCTTTCGAGTAATGTCGATAATTAGTATAAGAATTTTCGTCTTTCGTATTGATATTTTTTCATGTGTTTATTTGTAGTGGTACGCCTGTAGATTTTCTTTCATTTGCGCTTTCACTCGGTTTATATATGTATCCTTTCTTTCAAAGGATTCTTATGTCATATGATCCACGTCTATTCGTATATGTGGAATCTCCTATATGCATTCTAGCCTTTGACTCGATATTCGTTTGTTATCATATTTGATTGTTCAGAACCCTTGGAGTTCATTGATACCGTTGAGTCATGGAAGCTTTGATGTGATTATGGGAATGGACTTGTTGTCCAAGAGGAAGTTTATGATAGTATGTCATGAGAAGGTGGTTAGGATACCGTTGGAAGGTGATGAGATACTTCGGGTTCATGTTGAACGTACTCAAGGAGTTGTGAAAACCTTAATGAACACAAAGGTAGGTGAACCGAAATCGAGTGATATTTCTGTTGTACCAGATTTTATTGATGTGTTTTTGGAAGATTTGTCGATGACCACCGCAACGACAAGTTGCGTTCCGTGTAGACTTAGTTCATGGAGCGACGCAAGTCGCGAAGTCTCCATATCGTCTAGCACCCTCAAAAATGCAAGAATTATCTGAACAACTTTGAGAGTTGCAAGACAAGGGTTTTATATGACCTAGTCATTTTCCATGGGGAGCACTAGTGTTGTTTGTTAAGAAGAAGGATGGCTCTTTTCGTATGTGTATCGATTATAAAGAATTGAACAAGTTAACTGTTAAGAATCGATATCCTCTCCTTAGAATTGATGACTTATTTGATCAACTACAAGGTTCATGTTATTTCTCCAAGATAGATCTTCGATCGGGATATTACCAGCTCCGAGTACATAAGGACGATATTCCAAAAACTGCATTTCAAACAAGGTATGGACATTTTGAGTTTACCGTTATGCCCTTCAGATTAACCAATGCACCGGCGGTCTTTATGGATTTGATGAACCAACTCTGTAAACCATATTTAGATATGTTTGTTATTATATTCATCGATGACATCTTGATCTACTCAAAGACTAAGGAAGATCATGAAGTGCATTTGAGGTTAGCTTTAGAATTATTGAGGAAGGAGAAGTTGTATGCTAAATTCTCCAAGTGTGAGTTCTAGTTGCAAGAAGTGCATTTACTTGGTCACATGGTTAATCAGAGTGGTATTCACGTAGACCCAAGTAAGATAGAGGCAGTAAAGAATTAGAAAGCTCCTACGACATCATCTTAGATTCGATCGTTTTTGGGGTTGGCAGGTTACTACCGTCGTTTCATCGCAAATTTCTCTAAGATTGCTAAACCTATTACCTTGTTGACTCAGAAGTACCAAAAGTATGTGTGGGGTGTGGAATAAGAAGAGGCTTTCTAGACTTTGAAAAATAATTTGTGTGATGCGCCGATATTGTCACTTCCTGATGGAGTTGAAGATTTTGTAGTTTACTGTGATGCTTCGAATCAGGGATTAGGTTGTGTGCTTATGCAAAGAAATAAGGTAATTGCTTATGCCTCAAGGCAGTTAAAAATCCACGTGAAAAATTATACAACAAACGATCTAGAGTTGGGAGCAGTGGTGTTTTCTTTAAAAACTTAAAGACATTATTTGTATGGTACAAAAAGTGTCATTTACACGGATCATAAAAGTCTTCGACACATATTTGATCAGAAGGAGTTGAATATGCACCAAAGGAGGTGGATCGAATTATTTAGTGATTATGAATGTGAAATTCGCTATCATCCAGATAAAGTGAATGTGGTGGCTGATGCATTGAGTATGAAGGAACGGGTGAAACCTAATCATGTACATGAAATGGCTATGACTATTCAATCTAGAGTAAAAGGAATGATACTGGCAGCTCAGGGTGAGGCGTTCAAACAGGAGAACATACTTGCTAAAAGTTTACATGGTTTAGATCAGCAGATAAAAAGGAAAGGAGATGGAAGTTTATACTTTATGGATCGAACATGGGTTTCGTTAGTAGGAGGTGTAAGAACAGCATTTATGGATGAGGCTCATAAGTCCAGGTATTCCGTACATCCTGGAGCGGATAAGATGTACTATGACCTTCGAGATATGTATTGGTGGCCGGTAATGAAGAGGGATATTGCTACCTATGTTAGCAAATGTTTAACTTGTGCAAAGGTGAAGGCTGAGCATCAAAGGCCTTCGGGCTTATTATAACAACCAGAGATACCTGAATGGGAGTGGGAAAACATCACCATGGACTTCATCACAAAGTTACCTAGAACAATGAGTGGGCACGATGCGATATGGGTTGTAGTTGATAGATTGACCAAATCAGCACATTTTCTGGCAATACATGAAGATATAATACGGAGAAATTGGCAAGGTTGTACACCGATGAAATTGTCGCACGTCATGGAGTGCCTATGTCGATTATTTCGGATCGTGATGCACGGTTTTCATCACGTCACTGGCAAACATTTTAGAAAGCCTTAGGAACGCGATTAGATATGAGCACGGCTTATCACTCTCAGACAGATGGACAGAGTGAGCGTACAATTCAGACGTTGGAGGATATGTTAAGGGCGTGTGTGACTCGTCTTAAAATACACCTTTTAGTATTATATAAATACAATATATAATAAATATATAATAAATATATATAATATAAATATATAATAATAAGGGTAATTATCAAAGTTATCAATGATAAATATTCCAAGAGGCTTTTTGAAAGATATTTATTACTTTTATCCAAAGCAAAAACCCTAAAAAAACCTTCCCGGGTCGTTTCCCGTCGAGGCGTGAATTGAAAATCGTGATTAAGTTCGTGATCGCGTTTTTGAATGATTCAATGATTTTTTGGTTTGGATTCTATTTCTATAATCTAAAATGCAAAGGCAAATAAAAGAAACCCTAAAATGAAATCAATTTAAGCTAAAAACCTAAAAACGATAACGGGATATATATCCCGTTCTTTAAAAAATCAAAATTTACAAATTTAACCTTAAAAATGCAAATTTAATTTTTAAACATCCTAAATGATAAAAGAAAATTTTAGAAAAAAGAATTATATTTTTTGACTTTTAAATTTTTTTATTATGAATTAAAAACCATTTTAATCTAAAAAATTAATTAAAAGTACTAAACGAATTTGGAAAATTATGAAAAATTCAGGAAAAGTGCTTTGAGCGATGCTAAACCTAAGAAAAATTAAATGGTCCCAACAGCTTAACACAATAGGCCAGAAATAAGCCAAAAAGGGCTTATGGCTTAAATGGGTAAAACGATGTTAAATAAATAATTTGTGCAAGTTAAAACAGAAAAGACCCAAGGGCATGTTTGGTAGTAGAGTGCGGTGTTAAAAGCTTGGTGATGTTGGTTGAGGTCAAGGGTTCGAGCCTTGCTCACCCTTGACTTCCCAATTCCCAGGTTTTTTTTTGCAAAACTTTTTAACAAAACTTATTAATAAGCTCAAAACTAACAACTTTTGTAAAAGCAAAATTTTTAGAACTTTTTAAATAGGCCAGAAATAAGCTACTAAAAGTGACAGTTTAAACTTTTATACTAATGACTTTTTAGCAAAACTTTTTGAATTTTTGAGACTGATTGCAGTCTTATATACTATAAAATATATAATAATATTCCAAAAGAGCGATTAAAAACTTTCCTAAAGTCTCCCGTAAGAAAAGCTCACTCTAAAAGATATATATAATATATAATACGTATATTTAACCGGGAAGAATGTTCAACCGGGTCGTTTCCCCAACGACTTGTGAAATTGAAACCTCGCTTTAGCTTGGATTATGATTTGAATGAGAGAAAAGATATTTTTGATTATCTATAACTACCAATTAAAATAAGCAATTAATGAATTAAGATAATTAACGGGAACAAATAAAACACGACAAATAAGGAAGTACATTAAAATTAACTCCTAAAAATGCAAACAAAATTTCTAAACCTAAAATAAGACTAAATAAAATTTTAAGAAAAA